>QRDG01001571.1:97025-289779 GCA_012064385.1 Puccinellia tenuiflora
TGTTCACGCTACACGGCCGCGGGAGGGAAGTTTGCCGGCTGCCGAAGCAACCGGAAGATTAAAAGGAAAAGCGAAAAACTGCGAGAAACTGGTTCATGTGCTCATCATTTTCATTCCTTTATTGATAGCATAGGTGATACATACATGGCACTCGCTCAAGTGTAAAATCGGTGTAAGAGTGAGTCATTCCATGGCCTTTCCGTTTCATCGCCTTCCTTGTCCATCTTGTCCTTCTTATGCTCGCGGGCGTCGATGAGGTAGTAGGCATCGTTGATGAGTGCTTTGCTCACGATGAATGGTCCCTCCCACGGTGATGACAGCTTGTGCATGTTCTTGGTGTCTTGGATTAGCCGGAGCACGAGATCTCCTTCACGGAAGCGTACATGCCTGGCTCTCCGGCTGTGGTAGTTGCGCAGCTGCTGCTGGAACATGGCTGATCTTGATTCGGCGAGTTGGCGTGCTTCTTCAAGCAGGTCCATTCCGTCTTCGTAGGCTTGTTTGGCTTCCGCCTCCATAAACAGGACGATGCGGGGTGCATCGTGCTCGATGTCGGTTGGCATGATGGCTTTGGCTCCATAGACGAGGAAGAACGGGGTGAAGCCGGTTGAGCGATTCGGAGTTGTCCTTAGGCTCCAGAGAACGGATGGCAGCTCTTCAAGCCACGCGCCGGCTGCTCGTTCAAGCGGCTCGAGCAACCGCGGTTTGATGCCGGCCAAGATGAGTCCGTTTGCCCGCTCGACTGGCCCATTTGATTGCGGATGTGCGACGGAGGCGACGTCTAGCCGGATGCCGGTTCTGCCACAGAACCTGGCGAATTCCCCCTTGACGAAGTTGGAGCCGTTGTCCGTGATGATGTTGTTGGGGTAGCCGAAGCGATAGATGATGCTCTTGAAGAACATGACGGCGGTCGGACCATCTAGTTTCTTGATCGGCTTGGCTTCGATCCACTTCGTGAACTTGTCGACGGCTACCAGCAGGTGTGTCATGCCGCCACTGGTCCTCTTCAACGGGCCAACCATGTCCAGCCCCAGACGGTGAACGGCCAGGTGATGGGGATCGTCTTGAGTGCTGCAGCCGGCGTGTGCTTCTGTGTTGCAAATCGTTGGCAGCCATTGCAGAGCCAGACTAGCTGGTTTGCATCCGCCAGCGCAGTCGGCCAGTAGAATCCGTGCCGGAATGCTTTGGCCACGATTGCCCTTGACGACGCGTGATGGCCGCACTCGCCTTGGTGAATTTCTCGGAGTATCTTGATTCCTTCTTCTTGACTTACGCTGCGCTGGAAGATGCCTGAGACGCTGCACTTGTACAATTCGTTGTTGATGATGGTGTATGCGCCTGCGTGACGCTTGATTTGCCTGGCGGCGAGCTCGTCCGCTAGAAGTTCGTCGTTGGCGAGGTAGGCAAGGAAGGGCTGCGTCCATGGCGGAGCTTCTTCGATGACGAGGACCTCAACGGCTTCCGGCTGGAGAGCAGCCGGCCCGTCCGGCTACACGCCCTGGGGCATCCGGATGGAGTCGGAGCCTAGGCACGGCGTGATGGATGGCTTGTGTTGCTTTTCGAGAGCGACGCCGGGTGGAATCTCTTGGCGGAGACAGCCGATGTTCGCCAGTGTGTCGGCCGCCTCGTTGTTGGAGCGGTGGATGTGGTACAATTCACGTCCGTCGAAGCATCCCGCAAGGTTGTTGGACGTAGAAGCGGTAGGCGGCCATGTTGGGGTCCTTGGCGTCCCAATGACCGGTGGTTTGCTGGACCACCAAGTCGGAATCTCCCTAGCAGAGGATCCGCTTGATGTTCATGGCCTTGGCGAGCTTGAGGCCGTGCGCGCGAGCTTCATATTCGGCTACGTTGTTGGACGCCGTGAAGTGGATTTGTAGCACGTACTCGAGCCGGCACCCCTTGGGAGAGGTGAGGACGACTCCGGCTCCGAGTCCCCAGTATCTCTTGGAGCCGTCGAAGTGCATGAGCCAATGTTGGCTAGAATCGGGAGGCGGCGGAATGTGTTCCGTCTCCGTCTAGTCGACGAGGAAGTCGGCGAGCACTTGTGATTTGATCGTTGTTCTCTTGTCATATTCGATTCCGTGCGCCGTAAGGTTGATCGCCCATTTCGCGATCCTGCCAGTTGCGTCCTTGTTGCATATGATTTCGGCGAGCGGAGCCTCACTTATCACCTTGATCGGGTGCTCTTGAAAGTAGTGCTTCAGTTTCTTGGCCTCCATGTATACGCCGTACGCGAGCTTCTGGTAATGAGGATAGTTTTGCTTTGATTGCGAGAGCACTTCGCTGAGGTAGTAGACCGGCCGCTGCACCAGCTGCTGTTTGCCGGCTTCTTCTCGTTCCACCACCAGGACGACGCTGACGACTCGGTTTGAGGCGGCAATGTACAGGAGCATGGGCTCCTTCGGGGTTGGTGGCGCTAGAACAGGGGTGGTGGCGAGTGCGCGCTTGAGCTTGATGAAGGCGGCATCGCTGCATCGCTCTAGACGAACTTGTCCGTTTTCTTCAACAGGTGATACAGTGGGAGAGCTTTCTCGCCGAGTTGGCTGATGAAGCGGCTGAGGGAGGACAGGCATCTGGTGAACTTCTGGATGCCCTTGATGTTTCTTGGTTGTCGCATATTCTCGATGGCGGCAATATTCTCCGGGTTGGCTTCGATTCTGCGTGCCGACACGAGGAAGCCGAGTAGCTGTCCGGCTGGCACGCCGAACACGCACTTCTCCGGATTGAGATTCATCTGGAATCGTCGCAGGTTGTCGAATGTCTCCTTGAGATCAGCGAGCAGGGTGTGCTTCTCCTTGGTTTTGATGACGATGTCGTCGACGTAGGCGTGGACGTTGCGACCGATTTGGTTGTGCAAGCATTTCTGCATGCATCGCTGGTACGTTGCCCCCGCATTCTTCAAGTCGAACGGCATGGTGGTGTAGTAGAACGGTCCGTAGGGGGTGATGAAGGCGGTCTTGAGTTGATCGTCCGGGTTCAGCGGTATTTGGTGGTAGCCGGAGTAGGCGTCGAGGAGGGAGAGGAGGTCGCAGCCGGCCGTGGAATCGATCACTTGGTCGATGCGCGGCAAGGCGAAGGGGTCCTTGGGGCAGGCCTTGTTAAGATGGGTGTAATCGATACACATTCTCCACCTCTTGTTTTTCTTGAGCACTAGAACTGGGTTAGCTAGCCATTCCGTGTGTTGTACTTCCATGATGAACCCGGCTGCAAGCAGCCTGGCTATCTCTTCTTGACCGGCTTCGCGTCTGGCCGGACGTGTAGAGAGTGCTCGGCGAATTCCCTCGGCACACCAGGCATGTCCTTGGGGGACCACGCGAAGATGACCCGGTTCTCACGGAGGAATTCGACGAGCTCGCTTTCCTATTTGGGGTCCAGGTTTGTCCCCACAACGACGAACTTGGACTTGTCGTTGTCATCGAAGTAGATCTTCTTAGTGTCTCGTGCCGCCTGGAAATTCGACTCGCCATCCGGCTTGGCCGACTCCAGTATCTCCAGCTTCTCCTCACTGGCTTTGCACTTGAATTGCCGCATCTCCTCGTTGCAGACCATGGTCTCGGCCACCTTCGCCCTGTCGGTGGCGCAGGCGATGGAGCGCTTGTAATCCCCGGAGATGGTGATGATTCCGCGCGGGCCTGGTAGCTTCATCTTGAGGTAGGCGTAGTGAGGTACCGCCATGAACTTGGCGAGCGCAGGCCGCCCAAGAATGGCGTGGTAGGCGCTGGTGTGGTCAACCTGTAACATCCTAGAATTAATATAAGTATTATTAATTCCAAAAATGTGAGCCGACAAATTTTTTTTATTACTTTATGTGTGATTGCTTGTGATTTATTGCTTGATGTGTTTATTTGCTAAATAAAATTATGAAGAAAGGGAAGGAAACAAAATAAAAACATCAACACATGAAGTAATGTGACACAGTGACAAACAAATTTCTCCAAGTGAGAAATTAAGTTTCTTCCAAATAAAATTCAGTGGAGTGATACTCAATCACTCTCAACTTTATTCCTACCCTTTTCTCTCTCAAATTATATTTTCCAAAAATCTAGATTTAAAATCCTAAATTCTTTCTTTATCATTTTAAACCACAAAGTGTGCTATGATGCACTTATTCGATAAATTCCCTCATAGCACCAAAAATCCCTACTAATATATATGAAGCCAATTGTGGAAACAAATTTCAAAAAAATGAATTTAAACTTGGTTCAGGCATTGTGCCGAACGCCTTGCAGGCATGAACTGTGTTCTTCCCCAAATCAACCAAATCCGAGATCAATTCGACGAATTCGTGTGCGATCACCCTAGCCTCCCTCACCTCATTGCGCACCCCAGCATCGACGAATTGGTCGGGGAAGGAGAAGGAACGACAAGGGACAGGCGCGGCCGTGCGCACGTCGTCATGGTCGGCACTGTGCCGTGGAGGTGGCAATGTCGTGGCAGCCCTGCATCGTGCCCCCCCCTCTCTCCCGTGCCACCCTGCCTCTCCCAGCACCACACCGCGCCCCTGGACACGGGAATCGGTCACCCCCGACACCTTACGCCCGTGCCCGTGCACGTCGTGCGCTGCCCGAGCGCACACACGGCCGTCCCCCACCTCGAGCTCGCTCAGCTCGATTCCACGCCCCCACTCTTGCCCCCTGCCGTCCCAACACCGTAGCCGCCCCCGCACCGCCCCTATGGCAAGCCCGCGTGCCCTCTGAACCGCTCCCGCGCCGTGTCCACCATGGACCGGCCGTCGGGCTATAGATGGCCGCCCCGAGCCTCGCCATCTCCCCACACCCCCTCACAGCCTCTCCCTCACTCCACTCTCCTTAGTGAACCGCCAGGAGGGCGGAGCCGCTGCAGCAGAGCCGCTGCTGCCCTGGTTCTTCCCCGAGCTTCGTCGGAGCCGAAGGTAGTCAGCGACACGGCCACGCCGTGCTGCTGCCTCTTTCTCTCCTCTCTAGCCTGCCTTCGCATCACCCTTACCACCGCACTCAACCACCCCTCTTTCCCCTCTGTTTCGCATGCAGGAGCCTCGTCACGACCTCGCCGGAGTTGGAGCTCGGCCGCGGAGGAGCAGCCGATCTTCGCCGACGCCGCTGCAGCCATCCCCAACAAGCACGAGTTCGCCCACGGGCTTCCCCGAGCCTCCGCCGTTCTCCAGCACCTCCCCCGAGCCTTCCCGAGCACCCTAGGTGAGCCGCCGTCCGCCGCACTCCGTCGAATGCACGGTGGCGCCGCCCAGTTGCGGTCGTCGCCGATGCGGTCGCTCCGGACCGTTGGATCTAGATCCAACGGTAACTTACCGCTTCGATTAAGTTAGGCTGACGGGCTGGCCCCACCCATCAGCGTTTTAATAATTTTCCAGCGCGCACTGTGTCGCCGACGTGTAGGCCCCACCTGTCGTGATTCTCAACATTATCCAGAATAGTTAACATTTCGAATTTAAATCTTTAGAGGAATATCAATACTGGACTCAACTTTGAAATTCAATATCTCGGGATCTACGAATCCATATAAATCAAATAAATATGTTCTGGAAAGCTTATGAAATTCTCTAACTTACCAAAGTGGATTCATTTCATTTAGATTTGTAAATAAAGAATAGTCTTAAAAATTCCACAGGACGTATAAAATTTAAACTTGTTTGTTTCTGATGCTCTGTTAATCAAAATAATGTCAAACCAATTTTGTTAGCTTTGTACTGTGATCACTTAGCTCACCTAAATTTTGTAGAATTAATTAATCAATATTAATTAATTGGCATCTCTTGAAAGTCAGAAAATATTTCTGGACCAAAACATTTATAAATCAATAATGGTAAATCCAAATGAGCTAGGACCAATTTTGTTAGATCGCATTTAACCAGTGTTAGTTACGCCTAAAAGGATTTAATTTTTGAATAATATTAACTTGAGCTATAGCAAAAACTAGAATATTAACTTACTGGATTAAAACAATTATACAGGGAGTTTAATAACTCAAATTGAATTGAATCCAATTAGGTTGTCTTCTACACATCAGTAGCTTTCTGTAGAATTTTAGTTAATATTTTTGTGATGAATAGAACATAAGTTATGCAATTAAACATGAAACCCTAGTTTCTGCCATAATTGTGACACAATTAAATAATGGTTAACTGAATTAAATTGAATTCAAATTGTGTTACTTTGTGTGTGCAGTAGCTAAATTGTGATGTTTATGATTGTAATGATGTGATGCTTGCTTGGTTAGTTTTAGTGATTGTTTGTATTGTTTGTTATATCGATTAGACAAGAACATTGTCGGAACCTACGAGGAGGGAGAATACTTCGAACAGCAGGAACCCGAGAACTTTGTTGAGCATGGCAAGCTACTTCACTGAGCTTTCTTTTATATACATTTATTTTGATCACCTGCAATATTCAAAAGTGTTAGTGATTTTGAAAACCTTTTTACAAAGACAGGAAAAACTATTTTTGCCACCCTATGTAGAAATATAGAGTAGATATTTAAAACTATAGGATGGGAAAAATATGATTTATTCAAAACTACTTTTGAAAGTATCTGGATGGATGTGGAATGCCGAACTGTCGGTATTGGAGTGGAGAAATGGTGAATGCTGATGTTTATGAAAAATGCACATTGTGTCCCGGTACTTACGTCAACCAGCCAATAACCTGTGCGACCACATCTACCCACATACGGGAAAGGGCGTAGTCATATAGTTTGCTCATATTAGTATGGGATGCCTCAACAACGAGGATTACCTCATTCCATGAGGGGATGGTCATGGCGACCTACCCCCTGACCTGGGTCCCGGTGTCTGATGGACGGGGGATTGAAGGGTTCGCTCGCCGGGCAGAACTACGAGTCCTCACACTTAGGTTCCTCAACGGGGGATCCTGTACTAGGTGTCGAGGGAATGGTAAATTCGTAGTGGTAGGGTCCTATACTAGCATGAGCAAAGGACAGGCTATGGTCGGTGGCTCAACTTCACATACACCTTGTATGGCGGGACGTGGCAGACACGATGAGTTACCGGATAGATGGGGGAAAAGCGTGCTACCTCGGCAGAGGGTAAAACTATTCGAATAGCCGAGTCCTCGGATATGGACAGTTGGGAGGCCCTACTAGACCATGTGCAAGTTTTTGGCAAGGTTTGGAAAAGTTTAAGTAAACTAAACAAATGTGGAGGTGATGTTACCCAACTATACCAAATGGAGTGGTATGAGTTGTTGGAGATAAATGGACCATGATGAGACATGGTCGGGAAAAAGGAGGAGTTTTGGATAAATAATAAAAAGGGTGATTTCCTTAAAGATAGTAAATGAAAACTCTTCTTATCTTTTTCGACAAGGATATAGAGATGTTTTTCAAGAAAGATATAGAGATGTTTTAATAAATAAAAGTGTTATAGAAAGCAACTTAAAACTGGTGCATACTCACGTTAGGGGTAGTTTGTGAGTACAATTCCCATTGTACTCATATTGGTTTTGTCCCTGGCTATTGTCATAGCCAGATCTCGAGGAGAACTACGCCGAAGCGGAGTATGGAGACCTCTATGCGAACTAGGGATCTTCATGAGTCAACTGCCTGTCGGGTCGTCATTAGGACGCATTGGACTTCTACTACGTAGCTTCCACTGAATACTTTTGGTTTGGCCCATGAAGGCAATCATGTAAGACTCGGTCTAAATGACCTATTATGTAAGACTTTAATTCGGTATTGTAATGGATGTAAACTTTGGTATTCAATTCGGATTATGGGCAACGACAGACTGATCACGGGATCGTTGTGTGAACCATAATCGGGTATTTCGGACAGCTAGTCCGGGGTCCCCACACAACCACCTCGAAGGAGACGGTCTCGCGGCCATGATTGTCCTTGGTGCCGAATAGGACGTCAAGCCGGATGAGCCCCATGGAGGAGCCGGCTCGCCCTTGTATGATACCATGGAAGACCGTCCGGCTTGGCATCAGGCTGGACTCGGGGACGCCCAACTTCTCCAGCGTGTCGCGGTAGATTATGTTGATGTTGCTGCCTCCGTCGATGAGGACACGCAAGAAGGTGCATGCATGCTTGGGGGAGATGATCATGGGCTCCAGAACTAGAGCGTAGCCGCCTGGGTTGGGCATCAGCTCTGGATGGTCGCGGCGGTCCCAGGTGATCGCCTCCTCCGACCAGTTGAAATACTGGGGGACGGGTGGAACCACAGCGTTGACCTCCTTGAATCGTTCTCGCCGGCTTCGCTTGTCGTCGCGCTCGCTGACAAACACGATGTAGGCGGCGTCTGGGTTCCGGTATTCGTCGCGATCCCTTGGTCGTGGAGATGGAAGACGTTCCCTCCTTTGGTCCTCGCGTTGGCGATCATCGCGATTCCTGTCTTCGCGCCGCCTGTTGTCGTGCCTCCGATCATCCCGTCCGGCTTCGTCTAGAGGTGGAGGCGGATCCCGTCGTCCGTATGGTGGCGGCCTCGTACGGCCGAGGTTACACTGTCTCACAGTGTGGTTGGCTGGTCGATCACCATGGTTTCGGCATGGCCGGTCGAGTAGAGATTCGTAATTGTTCTTCGCCCTTGTCCAGCGCATGTCGCTGCTTGCTCTCATGCGGCGGTTGTGGAAGCCACCTGCCAGCCTTCCCTCTGTGATAGCGACGACATTGGACTCGACGTGATCGTCAGTGGACTTGCGCTTGCCGGACGCATCAGAGTCGCGCCGGGTCGATCTTCCTTCTTGCGCTTCCGTCCGGCTTCGGCGCGTAGCCGGCTCAGCCGTGATGATCCTTCCGGCTTCATCAAGTCGGATCGGATTGATCATGCCCGCGTCGGTGGTGGCGTACTTATCCGCGATGGCCATGAGGTGCACCATGGTCTTCGGGTTTTTCCTCAGGAGCTTGTGCTTGAGTAAAGTCTGGTCTTTGCAGCCTTGGACGAAGTACTGGACGGCTTGAAATTCTGGGATTCCCTCGCAGGAGTTGCGCAGGCCGGTCCACCGCGTTAGATAAGCACGGTCGGACTCGTCCTCCTTCTGCTTGCACATCGCGAGCAACTGCGCGTTGCCTGGGCGCAGGTAAGTGCCGGTGAAGTTGCGGTTGAACACCTCCTCGAAATCCAACCAGCTGTTGACGCTTTCAGCCGGGAGGCTGTTCAGCCAGGTCCGAGACGATCCCTGGAGCATGAGCGGCACATAGCGTACGGCCACCCGCTTGTTGCCGCCTGCAATGTTGACTGCAATGACGTAATCGGCCAGCCAGTCCTCCGGCTTGGCGGTGCCGTTATATTTTGGTGTGTCCCTCGGGAGCGTGAATCCCTTTGAGAATTGCTCTGTCCGGATGCGTGGTCCGAAACAGCTATGCGCGGCGACGTCTTCTTCCTCAATGGCACTTGAGGCCTTGAGCGACTGGATGCGTTGTCGAGCGTCGATGCCGGCTTCCAGTCCCGGTGGCCCCAGGTGTTGGTCGATGGTGACCTTGTGGCCGATTCGCTCCTTGACGCTGCGTCCGGCTCTGGGATTGTTGTCATCGCCGTCTTCGGGTCGTCCAGCCGGATCACGACCGTGATGTCGGGGATGTCAGCTCGCGCTCCTCTCACGATGAGCTCGTGGTTGCTTGTCCTTTGGCCTGCCGCGGCTTGTCGATGACGCTACGTAGCCCTGCTTGGACTTGCCGGCTACGTCATAGCCGGGTGGAGGAGCGTATAGCACTAAGTCCCTGCTTCCGGCCGGCTCGGTTTTGCGTTGCTGCCGGTTGGCCGTGGCGATGAGTTCCTGAACCCGGCGCATTTGTTGACATAGCTCTTCGCCTTGGAGGTAGGGAAGTTCGGCTGCCGCCACCTCCGCGGCCTTCATGTTTTGAGCCAGACAACTGTATTCCGGTTGGACGATGTCGGAGTTCTCGCGCAGCTATCCAGCACGGTTCAATGCTCCGCCGAGGTCCCCTCCTTTGCGCCTGATCTCGCCCAGCTTGTCTGTGTTGCCTCTTGCCGGCTCGAAACCGTGGACGGTGTTGTACTCACGCATCGTGGCGTTGAGTCGGCGCTGCGTCGAGGCTAAGTGGAGTGCCTTGTCGTACATCTGCTGGCGCATCTTCTCGAGCTCGGCTTCCGCCTTGGATGGGTCCGCACTCGGCGCGTTGGGAGTGGTCAGCAACTCGAACTCTGCCTCGAGGTTGCGCTGGAAACGCGAAGGTTCGCCAGCTTCATGGATGGTTTTGCCGGTGACGCCTCCTGCGGCCACATGCTCGACCGTGTGCACCTCGGCGTTGACGCAGAGCTCGGTGTCGTTGCAGTCCGCGCTGCCGGAGTCGAGGTAGTTGAAGGAGGACTCGCAGCCACGCATGCCGGCGTCGAAAGCCAATGGATCCAGACATGTGAGGACGTCCTCCGGGTACTCCTTTGCTGCGACGGCGACGTAGACGGGGAAGTCGCCGAAGGTGACAATGACGCCTCCACTGGTGAAGCCCACGTCGGCTAAGCTCTAGGTGTTGTCGATGATGCAGCCGATGGAGCCGACGGGGAGCACGAGGCCGGAGACGACGCGCCGGTCATCAACGGAATGGGATCCCACGCAGAACATGACTCCGCTCGTCGCGAGCCCCATGGTGGGCGCCAAATGTCGTGGTGGATAGCACGGCATATCCATCAGAGATGGAAAACATTGTGGGGCAAGGCAACGATGGTGTTCGCTCGGGATTGGGTAACAAGCACGCAAAGACACGCGATGTACCCAGGTTCGGGGCCCTCTTGTGGAGGTAACACCCCTACGTCCTGCTCTTTTGATTTCTATTACTTGATCACAGAATTCGGGCTACAATGTGCTCCTGGAGCTGTTTCAGGTGGCATCCGGCTGGGGGCTCTAGCCGGCTGGAGGTAGAAGATGATGATCCTCGTGAGACGAGCCAGTGTCCGGAACTTGTGAAGCTTTCCCCGCGCAGGGGGCTCTAGCCCGCCTTATATAGGAAACGAGCTAGGGTTTTGGGTTACAAGGAATTTACAGGGCTATCCCTATGACATCGGCTACACTCTGGTCCGGCTGGAGCTAATTGTCATGATGTTGTACAGGAAACACCCGACAGGAGGTACTGTTCACAGGCGACGGTTATGTGAGGCTGGCCCACTGGTACGGAACTGTCGGTTGGTGGATCCGGCTTCGATCCAGGCGGCGGATGCATCCGGGTAGGTGCAGCCAGATGAACGCTGCTGGCATGACGAAGCCGGCGCGTTGCAGCCAGCCTAATCTGGCTGGCTTGAGGAGTTTGAAGAAATGAGCGTCTTTAGGGTATCCGGGGTTCATCTCCCCGACACCTGCTCCATAGTGAGAGCCTGGTTGTAGAGCTCCTGGTAGGACTGGAACTTGAAGGGTAAGAGCTCATAGCGGAGCTGAGGGGCGAGCCCCTGGCAGAACAGGTATTGCTTGTCCTCATCGTTGGTCACGTCCCGAGGGGTGTAACGGGAGAGGTGGTTGAACTCACGCCCAAAAGCTTGGACGTCCATGCGTCCCTGGGTCAGATCCAGGAACTCCCTCCTCTTGAGGTCCATGATGGGCTTGGGGATGTACGCCGCACGGAAGGCGGTGCGGAACTCTGCCCAGGCGAAGACATGGCCAGCGTCAAACATTGACACATGGCTCTCCCACCAGGAGCCAGCGGCTCCACTCAGAAGGTAGGTGGCGAAGTTGACTTGTTCGGCCACCGGCACATGCAAGGCCGCGAACTTGCGCTCGAGAGCACGGAGCCAATCATCACCATCCAGTGGCACTTTAGCTTCGGAGAATGTGGGAGGTTGGGAACGCAAAAACTCGGTGAGAGTGTTGCAGTCATTGTTCCTCTTGGCTCCTTGTTGCACCAACTGCTCGAGCAGACGCTCATTGCGCAGTCGGTTCTCCTCAATAGCCATTAGAACCTCCGCCATGGAGGGTGGCGGCGGTGCATCTGGATCACCTGGGTTCCCACGGCGGGTAGGAGCCATTCTGAAGATTTGGAACAAGGACATAGTTAGTAACCAGCTTCGAACGGTTAGGATAGATCATTAGAGTCCTTCCAGATATAGATATTTAAGATGGCACTAACACAAAACAGATTAAGGCAACCACGGGTGACATCACATCATCGCAGCGATAGCAAACGGAAACAACTGACTCGATACAAACACTGGACGGTAGGAACCCAACCCCGAGAACCTAAACTTCGACACCATAGTTAAAACAAATAGAGATAAGATATCAGTGTAGAACGAGTTGGGTAAGGAGTAAAAAGAATCCTAAGAGGGTTTTCACATCTCATTTTTAGGTTATAAATAATTTTCAAACTAGACTCGACATCGTCTAATAGAAAGGGTTTCCTACAGGAAATCCTGCTCTGATACCAACTTGTAGCACCCCGACCCCAGAACTATACAATGACGCTATGTGCAACTGGTCATGCTACACAATTGAAGGTTACTGGGGTTACCAATCCCAGGCCAAAACCTTTCGCAGGCGTGCTCGGAATGGATCATCGGCAACGCAACACTTCGATCATGCCATAAGCTCAGACATAGCTATCATGCATAATAGAGAGATCAAGACTGCGGAACAACTGGCACATCACAGACTCTATGACACAAAGAGATCATATAGCAACTCATATCTGAGAAAGATACAAATTACACAAAAGGGGTCACAGACCCATCAGTACAACAAGCGGAAGCAAATTATGTTGTTTAACAACAAGACCCAAAATATGGCCTAAGAGGCCTACAGATAAACATAAACCCAGCCAGCTTGTTCCGACGTCCCAAGCTGCCACCTGGGAACCCCGAACTACTAGTCGATGTCCACGAAGAACCCACCTGTCTGCTCGGTGTCGTCCTCCTCTGAAACAATTAATAAAAGCAGCAAAGAGAGAATGAGTACGACGTACTCGCAAGTTTAGTAGGGCGATATAGGCCCAATGATGACGGAGGCTCTAAAGCTGTATAGTAGTTGTCTTGCATAAAGCTGGTTTTCATTTAAAAAGATATAAACAACCCATGGTATCGACTACTCAGAGTGTTTTTCATAAAAGGGATAAGAGAGTAAACTTTCATCTTCGGTTCTCATTGAACCAACTTGTAACCAGAACCTCTCATCTCCACCATGGCACTCCCTCGAATCACTCTCGAGGAAATGAACCATTTATCACACGTTGAATTGCAACCTCTAGCTGCCAAATTACTTAATTACGTTCAGGTTTTCTATGAGCTAATCCGCCTTTCCCAAGATTTTTCCATAACCGTGGACACGACTTTTCGAAAAGATTAAACCCTGCAGGGGTGTACTAATTTACCCACCGGTACCGTCCGACCCTTGCCTGTACAATTAGCTCTGTTCCGGGGAAAGCCGGTAGGGCGGGCGCGGTTAAACCTTTACAAGGTATGAGACTATCCAAGGGTCATCGTGGCGACAGGACAAGTTTATCCAGCCTATTTCAGCCCCTGCCCCCATCGCCACATCCTAAACACCACCATCCTCATCGTTTCTTTTCCACCCACACACTCACATGCAAAAGGAAAATAGCAAAGTAGAGGACCCTTGGATACGCCCGCACAAATTATTCGGTTAGTAAGGGGCCCATACCCCCACCGTTGGAAGCACGCTCGGTTCTTGGTTCTAACTAAAAGCACTCTCATCCTAGGCGACAAGAATGAGGCAAAACACCATCCCCGATGGCAACTCATCCAAGCCTTTTAGCATTTTATTATTTAACGCAAGTAACCACCATGTCCGAACATTCCATCAATTTCATAATAATGGAAATAAATCACTGGACCATAAAGCATTTGACTAGGCATGGCTAAGCATAGCTAAGCATATGAACAACAATTATATCTTTGTCTCCGGCCAACACATCAAACCTATGGTTCATAGGAGGGGAAACATGTGATGGTTTAGGGGGACAATGCATATCATAGGATACTCTATATCTTGATCAAAAGTTGATATTGGAATCGCATGCAATATTATGTGAATAAAATACTTGTATAAACAATAGGATGCTATATGCCAGGAAGGTTAGGTTATCTCTTGCCTTGTGGTCGTGGCGTGTAGTACGGATCGTCGGGATAGGCGAGGGGACCCTCGACTCCGGAATCTATCGATACCCAAAAAAATAACAGAAAAACAAAATAAATAACACGAAGACAAGTGCAATGCACAATCATGATGGTATGTCAATTTCATGCAATGATAACATTATATAATTTAACTAACAATATTAAATGGAGTGCCAAATAATTAGTGCAATTATTTGGAAACAACCCCATATTTAACTTAGTGACCACATTGTTCATACATTGTTATATTACTAAAAAGTGGATTAAATATGCATGAACATGACATGATTAGTTAGGTATTGCTCTTCTGATCGTTTTGGTACCTTATTTGTAATTTTCCAATTATCGAGGAATAAATAGCGAATTAAATAATTATTTGTATTTAATTCTCTTAACCAATTAAAGAATAACTTCAAAGGAAGAATTTGTGATCATGATGTGATAATAGCATGGTTTGATAGCATTTGTCATGTTGATCACTTTGATATTTTATTCACAAATTTTGGTTAATTATTTAACAAGTTATGATTTTTCCCAAATTAGGTATTATTTTTGCCATTTTGGTAATTTTTAATAAACAGCAAAATAATAGTTTCAAAAGATCATTACAATGATACCAACAGGTAGGGTTTGTTTTTCTGAACAATTTGGTATATCATTTGCTCAATTTGAACCAATATTTAAATAGTTATCATTTTCTTTAATTAACTATTTTTACTGTTGGGCCGGCCTCCAAATCGGCCCAGGCCGGTTTCCAGGCTGGGCCTGTGTCTGAGGCGGCCGGCCTCCTGGCCGGCCCAGACCGGTAACTAGGCCGGGCCTGTGCCTGAGGCTGCCAGCCTCCCGGCCGGCCCAGACCGGTGCCCAGACCGGGCACCTATCTGAGGCAACCGACCGTCTGGCCGGCCCAGGCCGGCACCCAGGCAGGGCACGACCGGGGCGGCGCGCTCGGAGGGCCGCCAGCGACGTCGAACGGCGAGGAGAGTGAGAGGGGGAGCGGGAGGAGGTACAGGGGAGAGCGGAGCTCACCCGTGGCGCGCGTGGTGGTTCGGAGCGGTCGGGGAAGACCACAGCGGCCGGATTCTGACGAAGACGAGAGCGGCGAGCGGCTGCCTGACCTCGCATGGGCGAGCACGATTCGCTCGAAACCGAGCCTCCCGGCAAGCTCCTTGCTACTAGGGAGGAGGAGGGAGACGCGGGGAACAAGTTGACGCGCACCAACTCGTCCGGGTCGGCTCGGAGCGACGGAGATGCAGCGGCGGACACTGGCGGCTACACAGCGGCGGAGGGCGAACTAGGGTTAAGGTCGAGGGAGAAACGAGGAGGGGAAAGGAGAGCGGGATCAGGTGAGGTTGTCGGGCGGCCTCCTTATCCACAGGGGGCCACGGCAACATGCGAGGCAGCACGGCCACGGCGGCATGGGCACGGGAGTCATTTGAGAGGGGGAGCGGGAGGAGGTATAGGGGAGAGCGGAGCTCACCCGTGGCGCGCTGATAACCCCCAAGAGCAGGGGATCACTCTAGCACTTCTCAATGTGGAACTAGGGTATCGATCCGCAAGAGCAAGAAGGAAAAGTTATCTATTCCCTACAACTAAAGTGTCACAAGTTTTAGTTGATTATGCACTAAGCAAGTTTACGGAACAAGATGGTTGGCTTAATGGATGGAGGTTTAATGTAACAAAACAAAAATGTAAAAGTGTCCCAATCCTCTTCAATGCAAGAGGACAAGACATAGGTGTAAACGGTGCTTGGAAATAAGGCCTAGGGATCATACTTTCACTAGTGGACACTCTCAACAATAATAATATAATTGAATACATATATATTTCCTCTTCACTATGCTACCCTGAACTATCTTCTAGTTGGGTAACGAACACCAATCCGTTGTGTAGGGCTACAAAAAGCACACCTTAAAGTCGCATTCCACATCTAGGGAACCCCACAATGTCAACTTGAGCCCCCTAAATAGTACTAGACAAACACCACAATTTCATAGAGACATCCAACACAAATAATAACTCATGATAAGTATTCATGTAATCTTTAGCCTAAGAGCCACACACGGTGCACCCACTGTCAACTTCACACCATGGAACAAAGGTGACTCCAGAAATCACATCAATAAAACCACTTGAGTAGGATAATTCATAAGATGATAAAGAGTAACATCTATGGATTCAACTAGATTACAAAGCTCATGATCACATAAAGATCACACCATGGGAGAGAGAGAGATAAACCACATAGCTACCGGCACGAGCCCTCAGCCCCGATGAAGACTACTCCCCCTTCATCATGGAGGCGGTGGAGATATTGTTGGGGGAGATGGAGATGATCTTGCTGTAGATGTTGATGATGAACATGCCGGAGGGGGTGGAGCCCTCCGGAGGTGGATTCCGGCGGCGTTTCCCCCCTCCGATCTTCTCCGGCGGCAGCCTTCTGCCTCTCTATTTCTGGTTTTATGTTTCTCCGCCGCCTCCTTCTGGAAAACGTCGGGGGACTATTTTTATAGTCGGTTTTAGGTCACGAGGAAGCTTCGGGAAGAAGGATCGACGCAAACGGGGCCACGAGGGCTGAAAGAGGTGGGGCCACGAGGCTACAGTACCAGGCCGCGTGGGGCACCCTCTTCTGGTCCTCCGGCCTCCGTTCGCTTGCTTCTTTCGCTCCTAGGTCTTCCTCCTTCCAAAATAATGATCCCCGTAAATTTATAGCTCATTATGACTTCGTTAAGGCACTGAAACAAATAAGGAAAGAAAGAGGGGTTTTCTACCTGCACAGGATTAATTCCATAAAAAGGGGAAATCATTATTAATTACCACAAATCATTAAATAACAGTAATATACCCCCTATATGATGCAAATATGAATGGAAAACAAGTGTTATAGTGCAGAGTTCATGTATGCATTTTACATGCATCACGCGCGCGGTGGTTCGGAGCGACGACCACAGCGGCCGGATTCTGACGAAGACAAGAGCGGCGAGCGGCGGCTCGACCTCGCACGGGCAAGCATGATTCACTCGAACCCGAGCCTCCCGGCAAGCTCCTTTCTACTAGGGAGGAGGAGGGAGACGCGGGGAAGAAGTTGACGCGCACCAACTCGTCCGGGATGGCTCGGAGCGACGAAGATGCAGCGGCGGACACCGGCGGCTACACAGCGGCGGAGGGCGAACTAGGGTTAAGGTCGAGGGAGAAACGGGGAGGGGAAAGGAGAGCGGGAGCAGGTGAGGTCGTCGGGCGGCCTCCTTATCCCAAGGGGGCCACGGCAACGTGCGAGGTAGCACGGCCACGGCAGCATGGGCGCGGGAGTCATGGTGCCAGTGCCTCGCGGCACTGTGGCGACAGGAAGGGGAAAAGGAAATTTGCAAAAAAAAACCCTATTCATTTGAAAGTATTTGCAAACAGGTCCAGCAACAATCTTTAGTGATTTAATTTAGGCACTAAACCATTTTTATAAATTCTGCAAAAATTATGTGGGCTCTCAATATCATCTAGAAGCTCCACAAAATTTGTTGTTCGAAAATAAAATGTTTAGAGAAACATTTGTTCACGGGATTTAATTATAGTCATTTTTGACAATTTCCAAATTGTATTTGTTTGGAGCACTTAAGCATTTCCTAAAAAAAATAATGAAAATTTTCATGGAGGCTCCTAATATGAAAATGAAGCTCCCCATAATTTTAGTTTGAAATTTTGAAAGGTTTAGCTTGGTTTCAAAAATAGAGTTTGCATTGAACCAATTTGAATTCTCCATTTTTGTTATTTGCTTGGCAAGAATTGAATTTTGACAATTAGTTATAAAAAGTAAACTTGGAACTTCCTGAACAATTTGGAAGTTCATTTAGTTTGTTGCCAAGTTGAGCATTGCATTTGGGTTGGAGGTTTTTGGGAAGGTTTGGCTTCCCCATTTTAAATGTGTTTCCAAGTGTTGATTGTTAGGAGAAGCAAATTTCAAATGCATGCCATGATGCAAACAAGAATGCAAAAAGTGGAAAAATCTTTGTATTTTTCAGTACCAAACTGGGGCTGTTACAACAAACAAGTCCAGGGAGCCACCTAGCTAGGTCTGATCCACCTTAAGAGTCCGGCCGAAACTTCAAGGTGGGCCTAACCGTTGTGTGCGTGGCTTCGGAAGGAACACTCATACGATTGCCCTTCTTCAGCATGCGATAAACGCGCAGGCCGCAACCCTACCGTAAAGTAACCATGTAACCATCATCATCTTACCTGCTCATCATCATCATCGTACGCGCGCAAATGGAAACACCCGAACTAAGTTGTGGCTCCTGGACAAGTTTGATGATCCGGTAATAGATTGCGGGGAGGCCCATAGAACTCCCACATGTGGTTAGTGCTCTCAGTTTTGGACCAGCAGAAAAGAACTCGGGTCCTAGGCGACACTAGTAGAACAAAACACCACGTTTCACCTTCCGCCGGTGCCTTATCTTTATTATATTATTCCCATCGCATCAGAAATAAAAGATTACCATTTTAGTTGAGCCTAGCTATCATGTTAACAACAAGACTAGATAAAGAGATAACAGGACTCAAGCAAAGAACCTAAGCATGCACTACGACTCGCAAGGCTAACAAGGTAAACAAACAATAGGTTAATAGGATGTGGAGGGTGTGGCTTATTATGGCAGCAAGGTAAACATGCAAATAGGATCGGGACACAAGCATCGTAACATAAGGCTAGCAAGGAACAAAAGATAGGAGGAGTAACAGAAAACAACCAAAGATAGCAAGGGAGTATCACTTGCCGGCAATCCAGTAGAGGTAGCAGAACCTGTCGTTACTCACATCAACTCATCGTCCTATTCTCAAAGAAGCAACGAACACCAGAAACATAAAATATGAATTTTACTACTACGGCAAAAGAAGCGGCATGTTGATGACAGGAATGCATGACAAATTAAATGTGATTCAATTTTTATCCCTAGCATATGGCAAATCATTTTAAATGGGATCGGTGCATAATATAGGTGCACCGGACAAACCCCATAATTAAATTGAGTTTATTTAATTCGACTAAATGGATAAAGGTGCGAGGTTAATTAAGCATGCATGATTTTATAAGATACGCATATATGGTATAGGGTTAGGGTTGGGGTCACACATCGGATTAGGGGTCTTCGGATTGGAAGCAGAAGTAGTCGACGTCGTTGAGGTAGCCGAAGTAGATGTCCGTTCGGAGTCGAAGTAGTCGAGGTAGTCGATGTCGTGGAAGTAGTCATACTAGGCGCGTCGGGGTTGCGGACCTTGGCGTTCCGGTCTTCGGGGTCGACAGGGTTCATGGTGGTCGGGGATCGGGTACTGGTAGTCGTCGTGGAAGTCATACTCATTGTTCATGGTCGTTGGGGTTCTCGGCGGGTCATCGGCGTCGCACTTGTCATATCCACGGTGGTCGTCGTACCCGGTCTTGTCGGACGCGCACGAAGACGGCCGACACAAACGGACGTCGGTGGAGAACTTGGCGGTTCCGGTTGAGGTAGACCTTGGCGGGTTCCTGTCGGGGACGTGCACGGAGTCGGAGGACGTCGGGAACGGCAGCAGGGCGACGGGGAACTCCTCGGGACGGGAAAAACACCGGGAAACATCCACACGGAGACGGATACGAGCCGGACAGCAACAGACGACCACGGCAGGGGGCACACACAGGCACGACTTCCACACGACATAGCAAAACGGGGACAACATCATGGCTAGCCACGTAGGAGGCCGTCGGGAGGCCGCCGGTGTAGGGCACAGTCATGGCTGGGGGAGGAGAGGTCGGGGCGGCGCTGCATGCGCAGGCCGGAGGACGCCGGCGGTCGAGGACGATGGTGGCCGGAGCGGGGCAGGGGAGGCAGGAGCGAGATGGCGCCCGTGGCTGCAGGGGACGTCGGGTTGCGGGCCGACGGCGGCGGACGAGCAGCAGGGAGGAGCTCAGGGCGATGGTGCGGGGTGATGGCGGGGAGCGGGCGGCGCGGCCTGGGGAGCTCGGGCCGGAATAGACGACGGCTGCGTCCGGCGCGGGAGGAGCCGATGGAGAGGAGACCAACCATGGCGGAGCTAGGACGGCGTGGAAGGAAGGGCATCAGCTCGGGAGGTGATTGGGGACGGAGGAGCACGGCACGGCAGGGCTAGAGCCGGAGCTGGTCGAGGTCGGGAGGCGGGGACGGTGCGGTTGAGGGGGAGGAAATGACTGCGGGCACGGAGAGATGAAGGGGAAAGGGAAATAAAGAGAGATGATAAGGGAGAAGGTCCAGGGACCTAAAAGAAAAGAGAAAAGGACCTAGACGCGAGGTAGAAGGGCTCGAACAGAAAAAAGAAAGAAAAGGAGAAGGGTGGCTGCAAGGGGCAGGGGGTAGGAAAGGAAAAAGCCAGGCGAAACCCTAGGGTTTGGAGGCTAGGTGGGCTTGGGCCGGTTTGGGCTACTCTCTCGCGTCTCAAACTTTTATTTTATTTTGCAAATTAATCTGGCAAATAATTTTAGAAAACGGAGACGAACGTCTCGGTAAAACTTTTGCGACAATTTTTAGAAAAATAAAATAGAGTTTAATAAAAAATAGTTTTTGTTGCCAAAATTATGTGATGCGCATGATGCATGATGTGCGATGATGCAAAAAGAAAAACAAACAAAAAGGAAATTTGGGGAAAACCCCGGGACATTACACGCCTTCTTGGAGGAAGTGGATGTCGAGCCCCCAGGGTACCCTCCGTCCCCGGAGAATGCACCAGCACCAACCTCCTGCACATCTTGACGGGTGTACGTCGTCGTCGCCACCGTTTGGTTCAGCTTTTGGATGCAGTAGATGGCGTCGTCGATGTCGGCCTTGACCTTGATCACGCCCCACGCCGCCGGGATCTTCATCATGTTGTAGGCGAAGTGGGAGACGGCCATGAACTTGGCCAGCGCAGGCCGGCCGAGCATGCCATTGTACGGGAGCTGCGTGTCGGCGATGTCGAAGACGATTTCCTCGGTGCGGAAGTTCTTGGGGTCACCGAAAGTGACCGGAAGAGTGATCTTCCCCAGAGGCTGTGTGACATTCCCGTTTACACCTTGGAACACGCCGGTGTCTTGCAAACGGGAAAGGGGGATTTGCAGGGTGGCCAAGACCTTTGCCGTCAGCAGGTTGAGGCTAGAGCCTCCATCGACCAGCATCTTGGTGACCTTGTAGTTGTGGATGATGGGCGACACGATCAGGGGCAGGGTCCCTACCCCGGCGACGTTGTCGGGGTGATCTTCCGGGTCAAAGGTGATGACCTGATTAGACCATTCCAGGGGCTTTGTCGGGGCCGAAGTGACCGCATTCAGCTCCCGGACCAGTCTATTGTACGCGTCGTTGGAGGGAGGCAGGGAGGCTCCTCGGTGGATGCACCCGACAACTCCGTTGATCTCTTGGAATTGTCCATTGCCGCCGCCCTGAGGAGCCAGAGCATCCCCATTGTTGTCGTGAGGAAACTCTAGGTTGTTCGGTCTGCATCCGCCTTGGCCTCCGCACCCTCCTCCGCGGCCTCCGTCACGTCCCTACCCCCGGCCGCCACCCCCTTGGCGACCCGTGGGGCAGTCTCGAGAGTAGTCCCCGGTGAGTCCTCAGCTGTAGCAGGCGCCTGGGCTGACCCCGTCAGCCTGACATTGTGCACGCACGGCGAGGCCCTTCACTTGGCGGCAGTCCTTGAGCAGGTGGTTGCCGTCAGGGTGGATGTGGCACCATGGATCTTCTTCCCCCTCAGAGGTTGAGGCTGGCTTGGTTTTCTTGGGGAGAGGCTCGGTGACGAAGACGCGCTAGTCGGGTACAGGGTCCCGTTTCTTGTTCTTGGCGGGCGTGGCCATGTCTTTGGGTTCGTCTTCCCCGGGGACCCTGACCCCTTCTTCTGCATGGGCGCAGCTGTCCGCAAGCTCCCAGAGCTTGCGGTGGTCTCGATGCGATGTGTGCGCAACTTCTCGCGCATCCGGGCGTGCCGGACGTTGGCGTGGAAGGACTGGATCACCAGCTCTTCTTTGATGCAGGGGATTGTGTTCATCTTCTGGGTGAAACGTTGGATGAACTTGCGGATAGTCTCACCCGGAAGCTGCTTGAAGTCGTGGAGGTCGCTGGGAACTCCCGGGCGCTGGTACCCACCTTGAAAAGCCCCTAGAAACTGCTCCTTCAGCGCCCGCCAGGACCAGATGGAGCACTTGTGAAGGTTGAGAAGCCACGAATCGGCGTCTCCCTTCAGGGCCAATGGGAACCTGTTGGCCATCATGATCTCGTCGGCCCCGACGACCACCGCAGCGAGCGAGTAGAGCTGCAGGAAGTCCTGGGGGTTGGTGGTGCCATCGTAGCGGAGGATGTCGATCTTGAATTTCTTGGGCCAGGCAGTCTGGCAAAACTCGAGAGAGAGGGCGAGGCAGCCCTTGCTGATGTCGTCGTCCCGATCCTCCCGACGATGGCGTTCTCGACGGTGCTCGATGCGGGTGCGCATGTCCTCGTGCTAGCGGTTGTTGAGGTCATTGCGCAGATCTCGGTTGGGTGTAGAAGACGACCCAACGGAGATGACTAGGTCACAGTCGTGGTTCATCCGACCGGCCGCAGGAGGATTTGCTCGTGGAGGTACCGTCTCGCCTTGGCGCTCGCCCCGGGAATGATTCCGGGGTTCACGCGTCTCAGCCCCTTCTGCTCCGAGACCATCGATGGTGGGAGCGTGAGTGGGCTCACACCTGGGACCGCCATCGGCGAAGTTGAGGAGTCCCTCCACGCGGATCCGCCACTCCTGGTAGACCTTGGGGTTGTCAATGCTCGGGGGAAACTACATCAGGGCCTTCGTAGTGAAGAGGGCGTCATGACGAGCTTGCGCGTCTGTGGAGAGGAGCGTGCAGGACTTGCTTTTGGCGCCTTGCTGACCCTAGCCAGTGCGGGCGCCATCGCTCTTCTCCCTGGCGGTGGGATCCTTGCCGATGTTGCCGTCGACGCTCTTCTCCCCTCCTGAGCGCGAGGGGTGAGGCCTGGTGGAGTTCCCTTGTGCAGCCGCGCCCTTGCCGCTCCGGATGTTGCCGCCCGCTCCATCCGGCACCACCTTCTCCGGAGGCGGTGGAGGTAGAGGAATGTTCTGGCTCGCCGCAGCAGCGCGGCGCTCACCAGAAGCCTGAGTGTGCGTGGGGGAGGCCGGCTTGGAGGTCGCGGCATCGGCCTTCTTCTTCGGCGGCATGGTCGGCGAAGAACTTGAGGTAGATCTCGACGAAGATCTCGAAGTTGATGAAGATGAATCCAGCGCTTGCGCCCCCTACCTGGCGCGCCAGATGTCGTGTCTTGGATCACAGACACCGGGAGTAAAGGATACCCCCTTTTTAGGTTCGGCACGGGGCGCGAAGGAGGCTGGGAGACGCCAACTTCCCGGAGAGCCTCGCCAAGATCTCCGATCTAAGTACTAGAAAGCAACACGGAGAAACAAGGAGTTTACCCAGGTTCAGGCCGCCCGGAGGCTAAAAGCCCTACTCCTGCATGTCTGGATTGAGTGGATCATCATGGTGTGGCTTACAGAGGTGGCGGCGGGTGAGAACCCGGGAGGTGTTGGCTAGAGGTTGAAGACGAGCAGATCCTTTCCCGGAGGAGATCACCTCTCGCCTAAGCTAGTCCTGACTAGTGCTACCTAGCCTAGCCTCCGACTCTCTCGAAATTTGTCCCCTCCCTCCGGTGCCTCGGTCCTCCTTTTATAGGCTAAGGAGATCCCACAAGGGCACTTCTGGGGGCGGAGGGGTTTTAGGCGGGAAAACCCCTCCGGGTTCATCTTATGGGGCGACGTGGCCTCTTCTCATCCAAGCATTCATCTGAGCGGGTTAGGTGCGGTCGCCCACCTTTTGGAGGGCGGGCGGACAAAGGCTGACACCTTTACCGACCGTGCCCCCGCGCGGCGCCTTCATCTTCTTAGCGCCTAAGTTTTCTACGAGCTTCAAGCAGGAGCTGGCAAGCTTATCCTCTTCGCCTGTACGGAGGTTGGAGCCTGGGGGTGAGCCTGGCCTCCTGCCGGGCGTCCGGGTCCTTGGGACCTCCGCGTCGCCTGCCGAGTTGAGGGTGACCCCAGAAGGCCACCTGGTCCTTAGTCGTGATTGTCGATGCCATCCTTGTCCGGCTGCCGTGGGGAAGATGGGGAGGCCCATCTGCCGGTCTTGAATCCTTGCCTTATTCGCCTCCTTGGTGGGTCCACTGGTGGTCGACCCACTTTGACTGCATCAGGGGAACCCCGTGTTCCACTGTTGCAACAGCAACCTCTCCTGGCACTCCGACGAAGAAGCACGATGCCGGCACCATGGTGGAACGACGACAACATCTCCAGCCTCTCCCGTGCGCCCGAACGGGAAGCTCGCCGGGGAAGCCAAGGTGCTTTCCACCACCTCCGTGCGCGCGCTGCCGGTGCGCGAGCGGGTGCTGTGGCACGCCCCACCATACCTCATCGAGCCAAGGAGAGGGGAGCGTGCTTCCCTCGTCTGCAGTGCCCTTCCAGCCAGACCGGAAGGGCCGGCGCCGCCGACCTTGTCGACAACTGTGGAAGACGAGGCAGCGACGCCCTGCTTTGGATTGTGGGCAGCTCCGATTGCCTAGCAGTCCGTCGAGGGACCCTCTAGGCCGCCGCCTTTGTTAGCAATGGCAGCCTCGCCACCACCGCCACATCCGTCGCTCTGCATGGTCGCTGCCATGGGCTGCGTCTTTCTACACCAACAAACTACCAAGATGAAGATGCAAGACTTGAGGGGAAGGACAGATGCTCAAGTGCCTCCTTCTGCCTCCATCGCTCCCTTTTTATACTGCCGGAGCGGTAGGAGGGGAGTTAATGGAGAAGAAACGCTGGCGCCCGCTCGTCTCCCAACCATCGGCGCCATAAGTGCGATGGGACCCGCCTGCCACCCAGGATTCGCCTGCGCCCGTGGCACGCCTCGTCGTATCCCATCGTCGCAGCCTCTGCACCGGCATGAAACGCAAGGGAGTAAATGCTGGGCGCCAGGATTCCCGCTGACAAAGCGGAAGCTGAGCGGACGGCACGCCAGGCTTTGCACGTCTTTCTATGCAACTCTGCTTCAAAAGTTTCTCTTGCTAACGCACCACCACTGGCTTCACGTCTTCTACAGTTTTTCATGCGTACCACGCGAGCGGGGGCTAGGACACGCTGCCTATGCCGGGGCTGACCCACAAGCATAAGCCCAAGTACGACAATGAGCTCTACCTCACGGTCCAGCTCCCGTGCACGGCACCTCCTCGCGAAACTTGGCACTTGTCTCTCCTCGCGTGGCACCCAGGCTCAAACTAACGAGTCATGCGTGCCCAGCCGGTGTGCAAAGTTTTTCGCCCTATGCCTCGTCGCAATGCAGGATCACCAGGGAAGGCCAAGCCTCTGGGCTGACGCCTCGCGAGGCCTCACGCGGACAAGCCTCTCGAGGGAGCAACGAAAAATCCCGCCGCACGGCCTCGGGAAGTCCCCAGCCGCGAAAAACAGCTAAGTCAAAACGACTTCTCATTACCTCGCTACTCACCGTTCTCCTTTCAAATTCTAGAACACCGTGGGGACCTTTTCTTGAAAATCCCATGAACCACGTTTGCGCGTCAAAGGGGAGCAACTGAGTATCACACTCGGGGATCTTACTAACCTACTGTCACAACACCCGCCGTCTTCCGTGCCGGCCACGAGCGGTGATTGGTGTTTGTGGACTACGGGTTGGGACCTAAGGTGCAGAACGATCGCACGGCATATGGAGAAAGAAGGAAAATGCCCTCGCGGGGAACTGGAAGATCACAGAATACCGCAATAAGCAAACACGCGCATATACTTGCAAGCGACAAAGTATTTCATTACAACCAAATGATCATGCAGATACAAGGGGATGGCCTCAGGGGTCTACTCCTCCACAGCATCGCGAGCCTCGTCCTCTGCGTCCCCTCCCGAGGGTCCGGCACCCCCGTCAGCGCCAGGACCACGCTTGAAACAGTCGCAGAGGACGCCTACAAGCTCGCCCACCTCCTCCTCCAAGGCCTCCGTGCACTCCTCGTCATCGGCCTGCGTCGGCTCCAGGACCGCGTTGAAACGAAGGCCTGCCTGGTTGAGCACACCGGAGTGCGGGGCAGGCAGAGGTTGGTGAAGATCAGCTTGCCTGCCTGGGCGAGCAGGTCGCGGCACTCACTCTCCACGACCGCGTCCACCTCGCCGAACACCTTCTCCAAGTGCTCCACCAGGCTGAGGTAGAAGAAGACGCGACTCGTTGCCGCCTCGGGCTGGAACACGCCGTGGATACCAAGGTTCTCACTACTATGGCATGAGTAAACCCGCTGGGCGCGCTCGATGAGCTCCAGCATCATGGCCTACCGCTCCCTGCCTAGTGTGATGGAGGTCTCCCTCTCCAGCTTGAGCTCCTCCACCTGCATCAGGAGGGGCTCGATCTGCTGAAGCATGTCGTCATGCTCCTTGCGCGCCTGCTCCAGCTCCGCCAGTGCCAGGTTGTGCTCCTCCCGCAGGGCGCCAGCCTCCTCGTGGGGGGAGTTGCGCTCCCCGCGAATCTGCTGGGCCTCCTGCTTCGCGAGGTCCAGCTCCTTCTTCAACCCGCGGACCTTGTCCGCATGGTGCACCTCCTGCGCCCGGATCTTCTGATTATAGGCGTCGCGCTCCTGGGCATGGATGTCCTTGGCCTTCTGGGCGAACTCCTCCTCCATGGCGTCTCGTTTCTTGACGAGGCGCGCGTCCGCCTCGGCATGGAGGAGGTTACTCTCCCTCTAGTCAAGAGCCTCCCGACGGGAGACCAGGACTTCCTCGAGTTGCTCCAGACGAGCCCTCTCTGTCTGCTGCTCCGTAGCGCTGCGTGTAATCTCGTGCTCGCGCAGCGCGAGCTCTCTCTCCACGTCCGCAGCGGCCTGGAGGCATGCCTCCGCCTCCACCTCCTTCGTCGCCGTGGCTAGCAGGGCGGCCTCCGTCGCCGCGGGCTGCCACCCCTCCTCGCCTGCCGTGCGCGCCTCCTGGAACTCGCGCCGCGACGCCGCAAGGCTCCAACACTCGGCCTCATGTGCGGCATGCTCCACTGCGAAGAGCCGGCGCTTGGCCTCAAGCTCGGCAAGCCCCACTGCAAGACTCCCACCGAGCCTGTCGATGGCATGGTGGGCACGCGTCAGCAAGCTACTGTTCGGATGGCTTGCTGCCAGTGCGCTCCCAGAAACTACGATGTCCCAGCCCGTCACCACGGGCTGGACGGGAAGCTCCTCTGTTGCTGGGAGCTCCCCCCATACCAGGGGCGAGGCGTTCTCTCCTGCGACGCCTCCTCCAGGCGCTGTCCCTGATGCGCCTTCCTGAGGCGCTGCCTCAGAAGGGACGATGACCTGGGCCTCAGCAGACTGCCCTAGGTCTGTCCCCTCCGCGGTCGCGCCTGTCGTGCCCGCCACGGGGGCCTCTCTCGCGGCAGTCTACGCTTCCGCCGCCGCCACGGTTGTGGATCCCGCCAACTTTGTCGTCGTGCCCCCGTCCGCGGCCGCCCGGGCCTCCGGCACCAGCCTCCTGGCAGTGGACGGCGCGGTGGCGACCGCGTCGCTCCGCGGCACCTTCATCGGCGTAGCCGTACAAGCGACTTTGGGCGTCAAGACAAGGATCGACGCGAAGAAAATAAAGTCGCGGGTTTTCTCGTGCGGAGCTTACGAGCTCACGAACAGCCACGACCTCTTCATACCCCTATCCGCGGGGTCGAACCGCCTAGGGTGGAGGACCCCGCCTCCACCGTCTCCTCCGAGCAGTGCCTTCGCGAGGACATCTCCTCGTCGTCATCGCCACCGTTGGCCCCTCCGTGTACCTCGTCAGAGTACACGGCTCGCCTCCTCAAACGCGCCTCCAGAGGCACCGTCTCCTCCTCGGCGTCAGAATCCTCGAGCGGGCTGTCGTGGGGTTGTCACGGCAAGTTCTTCCTCCGGGAAGATGAGTTCTGGGGCCATTGGTGATTGAAGTACGTGGGAACGATTAATCTCGTCGGGGAACAAGGATTTACCCAGGTTCGGCCCCTCTGATTCGAGGTAAAGACCTACTTCCTGCTTCTATGTTATTGCTCTTGATTGTATCTCGATTACAGGGACCCGGCTCCTACAACTCAGGAGCCGGCGACTTCTCTCTGGTGGCTAGGGTTTCTCTCTACTGGTTGAAGCTTAGCTCACTACAATCCAGGACCCCGCTTATAAAGGCTGCTGGGTCTCTGGAATTACAGGCTATACCGAGTCATACTAGAACACGGAGTCCTACTCTACGTCTTCATCTTCCAAGTTTAGACTCCGGGTTGTACTTGAACTCCTCCTTTAGACGAGTCTCTTTCTCCATACGGGCCTTGGTCGGCTTGTCTCCAGCCCAGCCCATGTGACTTGTCTCGTGACTCGGCATTGGCCTTCTTGGTCTTGGCGGGTCTACTTTCCGGGTCCATGGGCCTACCTATAAAGTATCCCCCCATCAGTAGCCCCCGAATTTATCTTGGGCGCAGCTTGCGGCTTCTTCTGACTTGTTGGTTCGACTCCCTGGGCCGACTCCTTCCACTTGGCCACAGGCTCGAAAGTCGCTTGCTGCTAGCTCCACGATGAATTCCTGCATAAAGACATAATAAATATAAAGGATGAGTCTATACTCAGCCCTTGTTCTCTGAGGACCGCCTTCGGGCGACTCCTCTGATGAAAGCTAGGTGCCCAGAGGCCGACCGGCCAAGAGTCGAGTCTCTGATCACTCGCATCCGGGCCCTCTTGTCCCACAACTTAGAGAATATGGATCTTGTCCACTGCTGGACGACCTGGAGAATCCAGCCACTGAGTCCTAGGACTCGGCTGATCTGCTCATATACCAGATGCGCTGGTGATGACCTCCGAGTTACGGAGCAGCTGTCTGATGGACCCGAACTTGGCCGACTCATCAAAAAGTTGACTGGGAAACCGGTGAAGGATCAAGCTCATTTCGGGCTCCAACCCTTCTGCTCGACCAACCCAGCTCCTGATGTAAGTATCACTCCCTACTTTATTTCAACCTTGATCTCACTTTGTACTGCTTGCTGACTCATGTTTACTGACTCTATTGCAGCTCACCGACTCCTTCTGGAAGCCGGCCTCTGGAGCTGTACTAAGAATAAAGCTGAAGCTGAAGCTGAGGCTGAAGAAGAGATCCCCTGCCACAGATCAAATCACTGTGGCAGAAGACACTGATGATGCGGATGAGGAGTCCTCCCAGGGGGCTCCCGCTGATGATGATGCTGCCGACGAGGAGTCCTCGCCAGAGGCTCCAACTGAAAATGTTGATGAAGAGGAGTCCTCTCAGGAGGCTCCCATTGTGGAAGAAATTGATGATGACGAGTCCTCTCCAGAGGCTCCCACCACTAGGCAAACTGATACTGCCTCTGCTGTTGCTCAACCATCTCCATCTGCAGAGTCCTCTGCTAGGAGTCACTCCTCGTCCTCTCCAGCCTCAAACAATAATGGCTCTCGAGAGGCTGTTCCCAAGGTACCACTCTCACGAGTCCTTGGGTCCTCTCGCTCTCCCACTAAGCCTGAAGAACACATGCAGAGTGTTATCGCTGCCAGGAAGAGGAAGCTGCGTTCCGATGGGCCTGCAGATGCTCCTGAGCCTCTGCCAGTCTCACACCAGCGGAAATCGACCTCTCCTCCCCAAAAGGACGACTCTTACAACTCTGGGATGTCAATGCCTTCTTCGAACTCTCAGGCCCCCTTGGACCTAGAGACCAATATTGGGTAAGGTTCCTTTGCTTCTATACTTGTATTCAAATGACTTCTGCTTTTTTCTCTTTTCACTAATTTCTGTTGCTGACTTCTATCTTTGCGTATTTCAGGGCTCGGCCTTGTTCTAAGGTAACCAAGCACTCAGGCATGGCTGATGTCACTTCTGGTCGTGGACCTGCACCTCCTTCGGCCTCTGAAACGACCAGCACAAAGACAGGCCCTTCAATTGCTGCATCTGCTGGTGCTACCACGACTCCAACCATTCCCGAGTCCCCTTCAAGGACCGGGCGGCAACTCCAACAATAGTCCAGCCAGCTCTGGTGGCTGCGACTCCTGATATTGCGCCTAAAGTTCAGCCGGCTCCTGTGAAGCCGACCCACAGCCTCTCCGTCCATCAAGATCAAGTCATCAACTGATTACAGCCGACTTCGAGTGGCTGACAACATGTCATTTTCTGAAGCTTATGCTGAAGCTGTTGACTTGAATGATCAATCTGCTAGGCTGAAGGATGACGAGCAAGCTGCTCTTAGATCTCTCCTCATGGTTCATGAAGTAAGTCCTCTGACTTCACCTTATATGCTTTTCTAGCATCATCTTATCCCAGTAGCCCCAAGCACCTGTCTGTGGTGACTTGTGACTAGGATAGGTGCTTCGATTTGAAACTGAACCCAATTACTACATAGAAAAAATTTGCACACTGTAGCCCCCAAGCACTGAGTCTTTAGCTCTACTAGGACTCGGGGCTGCTAATTTACTGTCTGTCGGGTCCTTAGACCAAAAACTTTGCACGAGTAGCCCCCAAGCGCCGAGTTGTCAGCCTGCGACGACTTGGAGCTATCAATATATGTTGCTTACTGACACCTTACTTGAAGAAGAATTTCTGTTCTGCGAGTAGCCCCAAGCGCCAAGTTGCTAACTTGTGGCGACTTGGAGCTGCAAATATATGTACTTGACTCATACTTAACTTGATGAAAAATTCTGATCTGCCAGTAGCCCCCAAGCGCCAAGTTGCTAACTTGTGGCGACTTGGAGCTTAGGACTTGTCGATTAGGACTCATGCCTGGTTGCTGTTTATGAAAAAACTGACTCCTGAGTAGCCCCCAAGCGCCAAGTTGTTAACTTGTGACGACTTGGAGCTCATGAGTTCACTATTTGACTTGTGGAGCTCACTTGTGCTTTATGACTTGTAATTGCAGTGCATTGTCTCCAAGATNTGAAGAGAGATATGAAAGAACTTGAGGACCAGGCAGCTGCCAGTGCCAGATCTGCCATGGCCGAAAAAGAACACTCCCTTCAGCTTGAGAAGGATCTGAAACCTTGGCTGCTCAACTGGAGCAGGTAAAAAAGAGTCGGCTGAGGCCAAAAAGATTGCTCAGAAGGCACACAATGACCTACAAGCTGTGTTCAACACTTGCAAAAAGGCATTGGTGCCATGTGTCAGCATATATTTGGTGAGTTTATGACTTTTGCTTGCTTCCTTTTGCACCTTTCTGAATTGCTTTTCAACTGACAATGACTCCTTGATTTCTTTCTCGCAGGGGCTGACTCCCCAAAGCTTAAATTGCCCACAAGCAAGCAACTATCTGAGATGCTTGATTACTGTCATGGGCTACAAGAGGGAGCCCGTGCTGTGGTCAAGTATCTGAATCATAAAGGCAAGTGCCCCAAAGAGCCTGAACGTCTGGTGGACGAGTTGTCCAGAGCACCAGGCTATATGCGTCTGTGGAAACAATCTTCAATGAGGAGAGCCTCCACCAGGATCTTGGCTTTAGCCCACAGCTACTATCCAACTGTCCTAGAGCCAGCAATGCTTACAATGGGGAAGCCTGAGCAACATGAGGATGGCAAACCTTTTACTCAGGACGACTTCAAGGCCGAAGAAAATGGTGCGGCCATATGCTTGCGAGATTGCCAATAAGATGGACCCTGAGGTATGGGTTCATCAATGATTTGGAGAACAAAGAGTCGCTCCAGAAACTCCTGATAGTAAACTTTGGCCGCCCATCACAGGACCCAGCTGGTGTATTCTCTTCTTCTGCCGGTCCGAGTTCATCGTCACCGGCGGCTCCTGTTCAAAGTGCTGAGCCCACTCTGAAGACTCCTGCTGCGCCCACTCCTTCTAGAGCTGTCTCTGGAGACGCTCAGAAACAAGCTGAGCTTGCTAAGCACATGAAGAGTCCCAAGGGTACTGGCTTTCAAACGAAGAGAGTCGCCACCAAGCCTCCATTGAAGCCGACTCCTCCTCTGCTGCTCAAGCACAAGACAAATCTCCTTTGAAGAAGGGCTCCTCAACTCCTGCTGTTCAACCAAGGACAAGTCTCCTGCTACGAAGGACTCCCCGACTCTGGCTAAGGAGTCGACTCCTCTGGAAGACAATCCCTTGAATGACTTTGATTACTATGTAATTGTGCTGTAGTATCTAAACTCTGTAATAATGCACTACTGGCGATTTTAACTGTGTAGCTTGTTAGCTATTTTGAGTTGTAATGATGCACTACTGTGCTTTTAAACTATTTAGCTTGTTAGCTATTTTGAATTTGTGCCAATCGGCTTGGTTCTTATAACCCGTCTAGTTTTTCACTGATGAATAAGTAGGCCCTGCATGACTTCTCTTACAGTTTGTGCTGACAGGTTCTTAACTCATATGTTCCTTAGGATCCATAAGAGAGAGAAACAAGTCATGCCTGCAGATAAATCATATTGTGCAGGATGCATCTGACTTACCAGCGAGAAAGACTAGGAAAATTTGGCTACTGTGCCGGGTCCAAGAGTTTAAGCTTAACTTTTTTCACTGAAAAGCAAGCCCCCAAGAACCTGATGATCAAAATTTAAAGAACAAAGCGCACTCACTGGGTGACTCGACTAAAGGACTCATGTTCACAAAAGCCGGCTTTATTTCATTTGATCATAACAATGCGATTACATCTAGGCATGGCTCACTGGGCTCTTTGCCTTGCAACTCATAAAACTATTACAACTTAAGTATAATATGGACGTAACTGAGCTATGTTCCAAGGCCTCTTTGCCTCTGCATAAGGATCTAGTAGTATGAGCTGTATCAGCTCCTTTGCCTACACTTGCCGGCTCTCGCACATCCATTAGATAGTACGACCCGTTGTTCAGATTCTTGCTTATGACGAACGGTCCTTCCCATGGTGGAGATAACTTGTGCATCCCTTCCTTATTCTGGACAAGGCGAAGCACTAAGTCTCCTTCCTGGAAAGTCCGGGTCTTGACTCTGCGTGCGTGATATCGCCGCAAGTCCTGCTGATAAACTGCTGATCTCTCAAGGGCTAACTCCCTTGCTTCCTCAAGTGCATCGACCGAGTCCTGGCGGGCGAGTTCGTTTTCTGTCTCAACGTAATTGGCGACTCGTGGCGAGTCATGCAACAAGTCGCTTGGCAAGACAGCTTCTGCTCCATACACCATGAAGAAAGGTGTGAAGCCAGTGGATCTGTTAGGAGTCGTCCTGATGCTCCAAAGTACTGCTGGTAACTCCTCAACCCAAGACCCGGCGGCTCTTAGCAAAGGGACTCGGAGCCGAGGCTTAATTCCCTTCAGCAACTCCTGATTTGCCCTCTCTGCTTGTCCATTGGACTGTGGATGTGCCACTGAGGCTAGGTCGAGTCTGATGTTGTTCTCACCACAAAACTTGGCCATCTCCCCAACTGATAAGTTGGTACCATTGTCTGTAATGATGCTATGAGGGTATCCAAAGCGTGTTGCTATTTTCTTGAAGAATCTCACAGCTGATGCACCGTCGACTCTGCTGACGGGTTCCACTTCCACCCACTTGGTGAACTTGTCAACTGCTACTAGCAGATGGGTCTTCTGACAAGGCGACTTTGAGAAAGGGCCCACCATGTCGAGTCCCCAAACTGCAAATGGCCAAGTGATAGGGATGGTTCTGAGTTCTTGAGCTGGCACGTGGTCTTGCCTTGCGTACCTTTGACATCCATCACAGACTCGAACTATCCTCTCTGCATCCAAATGTGCTGTCAACCAAAAGAACCCGTGTCTGAAAGCTTTTGACACCAAGGATCTAGTGGATGCATGATGACCACAATCTCCTGCGTGAATCTCTTGTAATATTTGCTTGCCCTCCTCTGGAGACACACATCTCTGGTAGACTCCAGTAACGCTCCTTCTGTACAACTCGCCATCAATGACTGTGTAGGACTTGCATCGCCTGATGAGTTGCTTTCGCTTGACTTCATCCTTTGGGAGTTCACCCCGCAGGAGATATGCTAGGTAGGGCTCTGTCCACGTTGGGATTGCTCGTACTGCTGCAACAAGTGCCGACTCTGGGTCTGGAAAAGCTAACTCCTCCTCTGTGGGCAACTTGACTGAAGGGATGATGGAGTTCATCCAAGAACACATTTGGTGGTACTTTCTCTCGACGAGAGCCGAGTCGTGATAACGCATCAGCAGCCTCGTTCTTGCGCCTGTCAATATGCTCCACTTGATAACCAGAAAAGAACCCGGCTATCTGTTCGACTGCTCTTCTATAAGCCGCCATGTTTGCATCCTTTGAGTCCCAAGTTCCAGACACTTGCTGAGCTACGAGATCCGAGTCTCCAAAGCACCTGATACGCTTGATGTTCATCTCCTTGGCCAAACGCAGGCCATGTAGCAAAGCCTCATACTCTGCCATGTTGTTGGTACAATCAAAATGCAACTGAAGGACATATGCCAACTTATCTCCTTTAGGTGAGGTTAACACCACGCCGGCTCCTGAGCCTTCTAACTGTCTGGACCCATCAAAGTGCATTGTCCAATACTTGGTGCAAGGGGTACTTGGTGAAGATGTAAAATCTGTCCAATCATTGACAAAATCAACCAAAGCTTGAGATTTGATCGCTGTCCTTGGCTCATATGTGATATGATAAGGACCCAACTCAATTGCCCACTTGGCGACTCGCCCTGTTGCCTCTCTGTTGCGTATAATATCTGCCAGCGGTGCTGAACTCACCACCTTAATTGGATGCTCTTGGAAATAATGCTTGAGCTTTCTACTTGCAAGAAAAACTCCATAGACCAACTTCTGCCACTGTGGGTACCTTTGCTTTGACTCTGTGAGAACTTCACTGATGTAGTAGACAGGTCTCTGCACTGGGTACTCCTTTCCTTCCTCTGATCGTTCCACCACTACTACTGCACTGACAACTCTCTCGTTGGCAGCTACATATAATAGCATGGGCTCCTTATCTGTAGGAGCTGCAAGCACTGGTGCTGTTGACAAAGTTTTCTTCAACTCCTCAAAAGCACGGTCAGCTTCTTCATCCCATAGGAATTTATCTGACTTCTTCAGGAGTCGGTAGAGAGGACCCGCCTTCTCCCCGAGTCTTGAAATAAACCTGCTTAGAGCTGCCACACATCCAGTGAGCTTTTGAACGTCCTTCAGACAAGTCGGCTTCTGCAAGTTATGGATAGCCTTGATTTTCTCTGGATTTGCCTCGATGCCTCTCTCTGAAACGATGAAGCCTAGGAGTTTGCCCGCAGGGACTCCAAAAACACACTTGGTTGGATTGAGCTTCATCTTGTACTTGCGTAGGTTCTCAAAGGTTTCTGTCAAGTCTGCTATCAGAGAGTCGGCCTTCTGAGACTTGACCACTACATCATCCACATAAGCATGAATATTCCTTCCAATCTGTTTCTTGAAACAATTCTGAATACATCTCTGATATGTAGCTCCTGCGTTCTTGAGTCCAAAGGGCATTGTTGTGTAGCAAAATGCTCCAAAGGGCGTGATGAAGGACGTCTTCAGCTCATCCTCTATGTTGAGTCTGATCTGATGGTACCCTGAATATGCATCCAAGAAACAAAGCAACTCTGACCCCGCTGTGGAGTCAATGATCTGGTCTATGCGAGGTAGTGCAAACGGGTCCTTAGGGCAATGCTTGTTTAGGCCCGTGAAGTCAATGCACATACGCAACTCTCCTGTTTTCTTTGGTACTAACACTGGATTGGCCACCCACTCTGGGTGAAAGACCTCCTTGATGAACTCGGCTGCGAGGAGCCGAGCCACCTCTTCTCCTATGGCTTTCCTCCTGTCATCATGAAACTTGCGCAGACCCTGCTTAACTGGTCTTGCATTAGGATTAACATGTAAGCTGTGCTCGGCGAGTTCTCTCGGGACTCCTGGCATGTCAGATGGCTTCCATGCAAAAACATCCCGATTCTCACGGATGAACTCGACGAGCGCGCTTTCCTATTTATCAGAGAGGTGTGCCCCAATGGTGAACTGCTTGGAAGAATCACCAGGGGTAAAGTCGACTTGCTTTGTGTCCTGAGCTGACTTGAATTTCATCTTCTCCTCTGTGGCCGGTTTCTTAAGGACCGAGTTGTCCTCCGGGTCCACGTTTGCCTTGTAAAACTTCAGCTCCTCTTGAGCACAAGCTGTCTCAGCCATAGCTGCATCACCTAACTCGCACTCCAATGCCATCTGTCTGCTGCCATTAACTGTAATGACTCCTGCTGGACCTGGCATCTTGAGCTTCAAGTACACATAACATGGCCTGGCCATAAACTTAAAATATGCAGGTCGACCAAAAAGAGCATGATATGGACTCTTAAGATCCACTACCTCAAAGGGCATAATCTCTGAACGAAAATTCTCCACTGTGCCAAAAGCAACCTCAAGATAAATCTTACCAATGGGCTTGGCCGACTTCCCTGGTACTATCCCATGGAACACTGTCTCTGTTGGAATTAGCTGTCTATCTTGCAGCTGCATCCTCTTGAATGTGTCATAATATAAGATGTTGATACTAGCTTCCACCATCCATAAGCACTTTGTTCAATGTATAGCCCCCAACTTGAGGTGCTACTACCAAGGCTAGCTGCCCTGGCTCGTCGACTCTTGGAGGATGATCTGCCCGACTCCATGTGATGGTTTGCTCTGACCACCTGAGCCACTGTGGAAGGGCCGGCTCTACTGCATTAACTGCTCTAACTTTCAACTTCTTGGAACGTTTGGACGTACTAGTTGTGAAGACATGGTAGCTGCCACGACTCGGGTTTGCTGCCGAGTTGTGACATAATACTGACCATTGCCATCATTGAGCTGCTTCGGGTTCTGCTGGAACCCGCCCTGCTGGTTACCTCCTCCTTGAGGTTGGTTTGGGTTATTGCCGGCTCCTCCACCGTTATTGCCGGGTCCTCCGGCTCCATTGTTTCCTCTATATCCACCATTGTTGTTACCTCCTCCTGGCCCTTGGAACCTGGCGCGCTGCAAATCTACGCACTGTCCCAAGGTATGACCGCATCTACCGTTCTTGGCATGTTTAGGGCATGGAATCCTCAAGACCTCCTCTGTGCTTGGAGTACGGCCTTGGTATCCACCAGAATTATTGTCCTTGCGTCTGACTCCAGTGTTTGTGTTGGCCACTAGGTCAGAGTTGTCTCCATACGGCCGCTTGCCACCTCCTTGATTCTGGTTTTGATTCTGGTTCTGACTCTGACCGTTGCCACCTTGTCCTTTAGTCCCTTCCTCCTGATCCTTTGTTTTGTCTGTGGCAGCGTGCTTATTAGCACCTGCCATGATCTCACCAATCGTAAGGGGAATACCTTGATTCAGGCTCTCCTTCATACGACCTAGCTTCCAACTCAAGGGATTGTAACTGCAATTTCTCTCCATCGCCATTAACACTGAAACTGGTGGGAGTCCTTGTGAGGAGTTAATGATCTCTGAGACTCGCTTCATCCAGTGCCTTGCTGACTCGCCCTTCCTCTGGACACACCGCTCCAGGTCCTCGATGGTGCTGAGTTTTTTGCATGTGCCCTGGAAGTTCTGAATAAAAGCCGCCTTCAATTGCTCCCAAGAGTTGATTGACCTAGGAGGCAAGTTGCGCATCCAAACCTTGGCTGCTCCCTCCATCATAAGATACATGAACTTGGCACACAGATTACCTGTGGCATTGCGAATACTCATTGCCATCTCGTATGTACCCAACCAAGAGGTCGGGTCCATGTTGGGCTCATAGTTGGAACCTTGCGCGGCTCCTTGAAACTGCTGGGGAAGGACTCGGACCTGATGGCATCAGACAAACACTCTGGTCCTGTTAATGCTGGGGAAGCACCAGGAGAAGTCACCTCCTCGTGCACCCGGGTTGGCTGAGGCGGGTTGACTGCACCCACTAACGCTCTGTCCCTCTCTGCCTCCCGAGCTCTTGCTGCTTCTCTTTCTCGTCGTTGCCTTGCTTCATCAACCACTAGCTGAGCCTGTGAAGTAGTTGGCATGTTTGCACGATTCCTCACTAGTTCACGACGCCTTGCACTCGTAGAGTTGGCCGGGTTGGACTCACCGTGCCGACTCCTCGTACCTGAGTTAAAGGGTGTTGAATGTAGTCTACTTGCATCTGGAAAAGTTGGATACAAAGCTTGCTGAGTCAAAGCTGTCTTCAGTAGCTCGATAGCCTCACGAGTCTCCTGTCCTGCTGGTCCCTCTGGTACCACAATATTCTCCAATCTCAGAGTCGCCGCATGAACGTTGTCCATAGGATTAGAGTAATGTCCCTCTGGAGTATGAAATCTGTTAGGCTGAGACCCTAAGCCACCAGATGCTCCTCCTCCGACTCCTCCTTCAGGCGGTGGTCCGTTGGTACGGCTGCCTCCCGGTCCTTCTGGGGGTGGTGGTGGTGGTGGTGGTGGTGGTGCTCCTCCGGCTCCTCCTGCGGCGCCTCCTGCTGCCGCTGAGCCTCCTAGTCCGGCTCCTCTGCCTGGACCATTAGGTGTGGTGAATAAATTGGTTGGATTGATGAGGACTCCATCATGCAAGCGACTCCTGGCTCTGCGGTGTTGAATTGAAGTCAGCTCCTCGCGGCGCCTCCGCACAACTTGAGCTTCATCTTGGACTCGGGCCTGTTCCGCGGCTAGTCTACGGTTTGCTTCTGTGATGTCAGCTAGTTGCCTCTCCAACGCAGTACGAGCATTGGTTAACTCAGCCGCCCTCTCTGCGGCATTACTTGCATTAATTTCCTTTGTCAATAGAGTCAGATCAAACTGATTCCCAGTGTTTCCAGACATGTAGACTCCCACAACACGAGCGCGTACTGGCGACTCCTCATAATCCTCTTCCTCTATCCCATACCCAAGCCGATCTTCAAACAAGGGTAGGATGGACTCTGAATCTGCATCATAATCTGAATCTGACTCTTGCATCATCTCTGGTTTCTCAGCTAGGGGTTCCTCAGACTCGGCGATGATGCCGACCTCTGAAGTTCCGACCGACTCCTCGCCGTCGGACTCGACGACAACGGTTGGTTCTGGTACTGACTCCGCCGAGTTCGCGCGAAGACCCGACGTGCAAACCATCCCGACGAACACGTTGATTCCTCCAAAGACAAGCTGGTAGCCTTCGTCGACTTCGTTCATCTCCGAGGTCCAGCCTGAGTCATCGATCTCGGTCTCTCCATAGCCCGACGAGCAGCTCCAACGATCTCAACTCCTTTTGTCACCGTAGGCCCCACGGTGGGCGCCAACTGTCGTGGGGTTGTCACGGCAAGTTCTTCCTCAGGGAAGATGAGTTCTGGGGCCATTGATGACTGAAGTACGTTGGAACGGTTAATCTCGCCAAGGAACAAGGATTTACCCAGGTTCGGCCCCTCTGATTCGAGGTAAAGACCTACTTCCTGCTTCTATGTTATTGCTCTTGATTATATCTCGATTACAAGGACCCGGCTCCCACAATTCAGGAGCCGGCGACTTCTCTCTGGTGGCTAGGGTTTCTCTACTGGCTGAAGCTTACCGATCTAAGGTCCAGGACCCTGCTTATAAAGGCTGCCGGGTCCCTGGACTTACAGCTTACACCGAGTCACACTAGAACACGGAGTCCTACTCTACGTCTTGGTCTTCCAAGTTAGACTCCGGATTATACTTGGACTCCTTCTTCGGGTGAGCCTCTTTCTCCACACGGGCCTTGGTCGGCTTGTCTCCAGCCCAGCCCATGTGACTTGTCCCGTGACTCGGCGTTGGCCTTCTTGGTCTTGGCGGGTCTACTTTCCGGGTCCATGGTCCTACCTATAAAGTATCCCCCCATCACCCGCCCTGCTGGTTACCTCCTCCTGGAGGTTGGTTTGGGTTATTGCCGGCTCCTCCACCGTTATTGCCGGGTCCTCCGGCTCCATTGTTTCCTCTATAGCCACCATTGTTGTTACCTCCTCCTGGCCCTTGGAACCTGGCGCGCTGCAAATCTACGCACTGTCCCAAGGTATGACCGCATCTACCGTTCTTGGCATGTTTAGGGCATGGAATCCTCAAGACCTCCTTTGTGCTTGGAGTACGGCCTTGGTATCCACCAGAATTATTGTCCTTGCGTCTTACCCCAGTGTTTGTGTTGGCCACTAGGTCAGAGTTGTCTCCATACGGCCGCTTGCCACCACCTTGGTTCTGGTTCTGACTCTGACCATTGCCACCTTGTCCTTTAGTCCCTTCCTCCTGATCCTTTGTTTTGTCTGTGGCAGCGTGCTTATTAGCACCTGCCATGATCTCACCAATCGTAAGGGGAATACCTTGATTCAGGCTCTCCTTCATACGACCTAGCTTCCAACTCAAGGGATTGTAACTGCAATTTCTCTCCATCGCCATTAACACTGAAACTGGTGGGAGTCCTTGTGAGGAGTTAATGATCTCTAAGACCCGCTTCGTCCAGTGCCTTGCTGACTCGCCCTTCCTCTGAACACCACCCGCTCCAGGTCCTCGATGGTATGAGCTTTTTGCATGTGCCCTGGAAGTTCTGAATAAAAGCCGCCTTCAACTGCTCCCAAGAGTTGATTGACCTAGGAGGCAAGTTGCGCATCCAAACCTTGGCTGCTCCCTCCATCATAAGATACATGAACTTGGCACACAGATTACCTGTGGCATTGCGAATACTCATTGCCATCTCGTATGTACCCAACCAAGAGGTCGGGTCCATGTTGGGCTCATAATTTGGAACCTTACGCGGCTCCTTGAAACTGCTGGGGAAGGACTCGGACCTGATGGCATCAGACAAACACTCTGGTCCTGTTAACGCTGGGGAAGCACCAGGAGAAGTCACCTCCTCGTGCACCCGGGTTGGCTGAGGCGGGTTGGCTACACCCACTAACGCTCTGTCCCTCTCTGCCTCCCGAGCTCTTGCTGCTTCTCTTTCTCGTCGTTGCCTTGCTTCATCAACCACTAGCTGAGCTTGTGAAGTAGTTGGCATGTTTGCACGATTCCTCTCTAGTTCACGACGCCTTGCACTCGTAGAGTTGGCCGGGTTGGACTCACCGTGCCGACTCCTCGTACCTGAGTTAAAGGGTGTTGAATGTAGTCTACTTGCATCTGGAAAAGTTGGATACAAAGCTTGCTGAGTCAAAGCTGTCTTCAGTAGCTCGATAGCCTCACGAGTCTCCTGTCCTGCTGGTCCCTCTGGTACCACAATATTCTCCAATCTCAGAGTCGCCGCATGAACGTTGTCCATAGGATTAGAGTAATGTCCCTCTGGAGTATGAAATCTGTTAGGCTGAGACCCTAAGCCACCAGATGCTCCTCCTCCGACTCCTCCTTCAGGCGGTGGTCCGTTGGTACGGCTGCCTCCCGGTCCTTCTGGGGTGGTGGTGGTGGTGGTGGTGGTGCTCCTGTTCCTCCTCCTGCGGCGCCTCCTGCTGCCGCTGAACCTCCTAGTCCGGCTCCTCTGCCTGAACCATTAGGTGTGATAAATAGATTGGTTGGATTGATGTGGACTCCATCATGCAAGCGACTCCTGGCTCTGCGGTGCTGAATTGAAGTAAGCTCCTCGCGGCGCCTCCGCACGACTTGAGCTTCATCTTGGACTCGGGCCCGCTCTTCGGCCAGTCTACGGTTTGCTTCTGTGATATCAGCTAGTTGCCTCTCCAACGCAGTACGAGCATTGGTTAACTCAGCCGCCCTCTCTGCGGCATTATTTGCATTGATTTCCTTTGTCAACAGAGTCGGATCAAACTGATTTCCAGTGTTTCCTGACATGTAGACTCCCACAACACGAGCGCGTACTGGCGACTCCTCATAATCCTCTTCCTCTATCCCATACCCAAGCCGATCTTCAAACAAGGGTAGGATAGACTCCGAATCTGCATCGTAATCTGAATCTAACTCTTGAAGCATCTCTGGTTTCTCAGCTAGGGGTTCCTTGGACTCGGCGATGATGCCGACCTCTGAAGTTCCGACCGACTCCTCGCCGTCGGACTCGACGACAACGGTTGGCTCTGATACTGACTCCGCCGAGTTCGCGCGAAGACCCGACGCGCAAACCATCCCGACGAACACGTTGATTCCTCCAAAGACAAGCTGGTAACCTTCGTCGACTTCGTTCATCTCCGAAGTCCAGCCTGAGTCATCGATCTCGGTCTCACCATGCTCATCAGTGTAGACCCGCCCGATGGCGAGTTTCTCCATAGCTCGATGAGCAGCTCCAACGATCTCAACTCCTTTTGTCACCATAGGCCCCACGGTGGGCGCCAACTGTCGTGGGGTTGTCACGGCAAGTTCTTCCTCAGGGAAGATGAGTTCTGGGGCCATTGGTGATTGAAGTACGTAGGAACGGTTAATCTCGCCAAGGAACAAGGATTTACCCAGGTTCGGCCCCTCTGGTTAGAGGTAAAGACCTACTTCCTGCTTCTATGTTATTGCTCTTGATTATATCTCGATTACAAGGACCCGGCTCCCACAACTCAGGAGCCGGCGACTTCTCTCTGATGGCTAGGGTTTCTCTCTACTGGTTGAACTCATCGATCTAAGGTCCAGGACCCTGCTTATAAAGGCTGCCGGGTCTCTGGACTTACAGGCTATACCGAGTCACACTAGAACACGGAGTCCTACTCTACGTCTTGGTCTTCCAAGTTAGACTCCGGGTTGTACTTGGACTCCTTCTTTGGACGAGCCTCTTTCTCCATACGGGCCTTGGTCGGCTTGTCTCCAGCCCAGCCCATGTGACTTATCTCGTGACTCGGCGTTGGCCTTCTTGGTCTTGGCGGGTCTACTTTCCGGGTACATGGGCATACCTATAAAGTATCACCCCATCAGGATGCGAGCGGAAGGAAGAAATCAGCGAGTTTTCAGGAACACTGCTTTGTTGCCCGAAGCGGTGGCACACTTGGTGTGGAAAGAGATAGAACAACGGATGCAAGCCCACACCCAGGACCCTATAGACATAATTTTGAATAGTGGTGCGGCCATGTAGCCATGGCCAGCATGTCCGTTGTATCGCTTTAAAACGTTGTAAATAACATTCTATTCATCTAGTCAGAGGGTGTGCCTTTTAAGGTCAAAAAAAGATTAGAGAAGGGCGGTGACAGGAGGACAAAACAAATTGAGGGGAAAAACAGGAGCACAGTTTTTCACATAGACAGACCAAGTCTTCAATGGGCTTTCCCTGCTGAATTACAGCTTGGTCGTAGAAGATGGGCCTGCCTGTGGGTATCTTTTAGCATGGGCTGAACTAGCATGTGGCTACGCTAGTTTTTGTTTCAATGACCAGCTATTTCCTTTGTTCTATAGAAAAAGCTACTTATTTTCTTTTTGCTAAAAAATCTTCTAAAACGAAGAGGTACACATTTTACCCTAATTTTTTTATTACATCTTTTAGTTACACACTGAACTTGTGAATTTATGCCATTAGAACCGTACGTGTGTGTGGCCGATGCTTCCAGAAAACTAGTTGGGCTTCCAGAAAACCGTACATGACATATACACGCCCATGCCTCCATTGGATCGTCGGAATAGAAAAAACACAATGATGTTGCATGTTTGTTTACATGGAACAAGTGATTCTACAATACAGAAAAAACTGTAAAAATAATCATTCAGTTAATAGGAAAAAAGAAGGAAAAGTGTCGTGATCCTATGTGTTGAGTCTAAAAAAGAGGTTGGAGTGGATGCTCAAATTTCTATAAATTGAGACATAGAAATCCAATCCATAGTAATTTAGGTAGCGTCATTACTTTGATCCAAAGACATTCCATAGAAAAAGGTTCGAATGTTTGGAATCTTAGAAAAATCCTATGAAATTCTTACAGTCCAAAGAGGACCTAAGGAAATGTTTGCTTCACAGGGTTCTAAAACACAGGAATAGGAAAACACACACAAATATGATAGGAATGCATGTGCAAAACAAAAGATTGATTAGCGGGACTTCAAAATGTAGGAACACGAAACACCCACGATTGAAATGTCATGTTCATTCGGACATTCCAATACTACAGTATTTCACATGCACCAAAGTTTATTGGATTCCACCGCAGTAAAAACAAAGAATTCTTACAAAGATTTTTGAGGATGTTAGACTTTCTACGAAATATAGTGCAAATGATTTCTTAGGAAAAAAAATCTACGGGTTCAGTCCTACAAATCAAACAACAGTGCTAGAAAAATTCCTAAGGATTTCAGTTCTCCAAAAAAAATTATGAAAATTCTTTGAATCCAGAAGACTCAACTGTTTGGTTCAGGAATAGGAAGAACACAGGAGTCATAATAAATATGGTCAAATCAAAATCAAACCACATAAGGAAGTATAATTAGAAATGTTATTATGTCACTAAAGATCTTGGTGTTGTTCTCTACTTCTGTGTGCTTAGGAATTTGAAAAGGATGGCCAAGTAGATTGTAAAATTCCTACGTTTTTTCTTTGAAACTTAGATGAAAGAAACTTTTCCAATGATTTTCTATGAACCGGTGAAAAATTTCATATTTGTATGAACCAAACAACCCCTAAAGTTGACCGAAATCATATATACATTCGCAAATCTCACTGAAGAGCTACTGAACATACTCGTTGCATATGTACATGTAAATTGATCCCCACCAGTACCGTAAATTCGATTTCCGCTAAATTGTTCGGATAGTAAAGGTAGATGAAGACCGGTAGCGAAAGAAAGGGGGATTTTTACGCATCCCACAAAAAGAATCTTTCATCAAATTCAAAACCACATGTGTAGTTGTGTACCATGATGGACTAGGCATGGATAAAGACTTGGCCACGCTCGTCCGATCACTTTGCCTACTCAGAGCGCAGCAATTTATACGGAAATTTCTCTTCAGAACTATTTTCCCACACGGAACAATTCAATTTCCGTATGGTTTACAACTACGATCTCGCGGTCCAAACAGCTCCATATCCTATGCCGCAGAATTTCAAAGAATTTATGTTGTTTCATTCAGGAACATATAGGCTTGTATCACTTCATCAGAAGGCATCACTTTCACCCCCAATTAGATTTCTTGTCCAAAACGGACCAGGTCATCAGCAAGCAACAGAAACAGTCACTTTCACCCAAAGAAAACTCACAACCGTTTCAACGCCTTTCCAATTCATGAACACGACCACCAGAATTGCACCAAATATCTAACCAGAATCATCCTAGACAAACACCACATAAGAAGAATACTTTTCAGAATGAAATATTCATAGACCTGTACTTCTGGCTTATAGCAATCACTGGCCCAGGGAATGGCAAGGGTGTGGGCAGCCCTGGCCTGCACCAGCCTAAATCATGTCTCCCATGTTCGCCAACCAATCCTAGTTTTGTGCAGCTGCCAAACGCAACGGCCAACTAAGCATGTTCCTTACAATATTATGCAATTTCACTTGCAAACAAGTACACTCTGTAACAACAACACCTATGTCTGAACAAATTAAGAATTTGTAGCCCTACTCATGTGTGCCTTTCAGAAAGAACCCAACTTTTTTCCTCTTGTAAAGACGATGGTGACACAGGGTGGTGGCATATTCTGCCTACATCCACAAACTTCTCTATCTAGACCATACCATCCTCCCCTTAACAACCAATGACAAGCTGTGACTTGAAGATTTAGAGGCTGGCTATGTATGAAGTGTATAGAGACATCTGGCAACGCCAAAGCAATGATTGAGGAGTTATATTCACATAAAATTAGTATCCTGACCAAGTCATTACAATAAGATGGTGGCAGAAAAGAAAAGAAAAGATCTATCACATAGCTAATATTAAAAAGAATTGGAGGTCAAAAGTCCTCTCTCAATGTAGTGCCATTCGTCCATTACTCGGGAATCAGCTTCAGGATAAGTGAAATAAGTTTCACCATCCCACACAGCATCATCCGCCAGCGACACGTCGTCGAAAGCTGTCTCTGATCATCTATCTAAGAAGAGACACATGTCCCTGAGCTAGCAGAGTACCTCTCTACTCCCTGGTGACCGGTATGCAGCGCGGCGATGGAGATAGCTCGATATTGTAATGCCGATGAGGTGTTGTAACTCAAAAGTCCAACACGGTCGAAGTGAGGTTCATCAATGGCCCCAGAGCACTAGGAGCAAACTTCCTAGCGAAGAGGTAGCAGACAGAAGTCTGCTTGGAGTTGTAAAGGCACTGCGTACCGTTGTTCCTGATGGCCTGGATGAACTCCACATTGATGTTTCCAGCACCATATCTTGCTGGATGCGGGCCTCCTCTTGACCAATCAACCCATGTGATGGTCCTGTTGGCGTTGAGCGCCCCGTGGAACAGATGAAGATAGGTTGGTATGTAATGCTCATCCGGGTAGCAAGATGGTCTGCAGTGCTTCCTGAAGATTGAGTAGTACTTGTAGTCGGCTACTACACGCACAGCCAATTCACGGTTAATTTCAAACCACTCTGACCCTTTCCTCCACTGATCGGGCAAGATGTGAGGGGCCATCCGGCGGTTGTAGCGGCCAGCACTCTGAGGGGTGTCGATGTTGTAGGACTCGACGAAGCTGTGCTCCGAGTTTATGAGGTACTCGTAGACGGTTGGGAAGTTGAACACCGGGATGCAGCTCTCCGAGAGCAGAACGAACCGCTCATTCGAGTAATCCAGCAAGGCATTGGCCAGCAGGCGCTTCTCAGCGTCTACGAGGGTTATCGATCCCCAAGACACTTCCTGCATTGAGAAGAAATACAAGATCAGAATGCGCAACGAAACTAACTAGCCGTTAACTGCACATGGAGGGCACTTGCAATGCAATGTAAAATATTAAAATTCGAAGTTGAAACTTCATCAGCCCCAAAGTATATATATAAAGAGGAAAGAATCAGGCACCAAAAATTAAAATATCCCAGGTCCCAACCATAAGACATCCCCAATGTCTTGACTAGTTGTTTAGTACTCCTACTAGTAGTAGATAAATTGAGTCGATGCAGCATATCAAAAGGCATAATTAGCAATATTCGTGAGCACCACTAGTTTGAGACTCCACCGAGTAGTTTACCCACCATCCCAGCATGGGGTCAAGCCAACAAAGCATATTCCCCTGGAGAGAGAGCCTTTGCACACACACATCCCAATCATGAACCAAGCAGGGCGCACATGGCAACCACCAAGTAGCACGACGGGCAACGGTTGTCCGACTCACTCCACCAAGGAACCAGCTAGGCTAACAAACGAAGGAATCAATCAAACCCCGCAGGCAGGCGACATGGTTCAACTAATTCGCCGCGAATCGAGGGTTGCAGGCAATTTATTACAGTCGAAAAGCAATGCCGATGCAGTAAAACTAAAGTAGTAGTACTTATGAAAAAGAAGAGGATTATGTAGTAGTAGTTGTACCTCGCTGGGGATCTGTCGTCCGTAGAACGGGGACGTCTTGGAGACGTTGAGCCTGTAGTCGGGGATGGTGTGGAGGTAGACGGAGAAGAGCCCCTGGTGCCCCTTGAAGAACTTCTCCCAGAGCGGCGCAAACGGGAGCGGGCCGCGGGTCATGAAGAGGAAGGCGACCTTGGGCACGCGCTGGAAGGGGAACTCCTCGGCGGTGGGGACCAGCGTGGCCCGCCAGAAGAGCTCGTCGTCGGTCATGGAGTGCGCGAGCGTGGGCGGGTGCACGAAGGCCCTGAACCCGGGCCCGCAGTCCCCCACGGCGCCCCGGCGGTCGCAGGAGGCGTAGGTGGCGGTGGGGAAGAAGAGCTCGGTGTGGGAGTTGTAGTAGTAGCGGGAGACGTTGGCGCTGACGGAGAGGCCGATGACGACCCCCGCCATGAAGATGACCATGGCCGTGACGAGCTTGAGCAGGCCCGCGGACCAGGTGTCCTTGCGGGCCGCGTTGGGCGCGAAGTAGTCGCCCTCCTCGCCGCCCATGCCGGCGCCCCCGAGACCCCCGGCCCCGGGCCGGGACTTGAGCATCGGCTTCGCGTCCCCCCACATCGCGGCGGCACCGGGAGAGCGCGCCTAGGACGGAATCGACGCGGGGAGCGGGAGGGGATTTGTGGTGGCGCCGCCCCGGAATCCGAAGAGAGAGGGGAGGGGAGGAGGCCCGATCTGCGCTGCCGGCGGCGGAAATCCCCAATCGGATCGGCGCGCGAGAGGGCGGTGAGGAACGGGGGACACGCGGAGAGGCGATTGATTTATGGCGGAGGGGGCAGCAGCGGCAACGCGCAAAGGAAGACGGCGAGGCGGGGCGAAGAGGGGAGGAAGGAGGCCGGCACTCTTTCCTCCTTGTCGCTTTTTCTTAGTGGGTAAGGAGGAGGCGGAGGGGGAGATACGCGTGGCGCCGGGGGTCGCTGTCTCCGTCCGTCCGTCCGCTCGGGCGAGGAGGTGACTGGCTGGGGGTCGGAGACGCGAGGTGATGAGGTGGTATTTATGGATGGGAGACTTCTCTTCTCCGAGTGGTCGTCGCGGAAGGACGGACGGCGAGAGGAGGGAGGAGGAAGCCTGGCCGCGCGCGGCAGCGCCAGCGGGGGATTGAGATAGATAGCTGCTGTAGATGGATTGATTACTTTGGCGATCTTGAATCAATAATCGAGATTAATACTGTAGGATCGATTTGGGTGGGAAGAAACGGTCTAAAAAGTGGGGAGGAGGAGACGCGGGCGGGCCCACCCCCAGCCAGCGCGGATGCGGCGCCGGGGAGACTGGCGTGACCCAGGCAGGGTGGTCCCGGCCTGTCTGTCACGGAGAGCACTGAGTGGCTGGTGAAAAAGCTGCTTTTGGTGGTCTGGGTATGGTCGGCCCGCCGACTGGACGTGGTGGCGTGCGGCGCGTCGCCTGACATGTGGGCCGCGCGCGAGCTGTTCATCACGCGGCCCGCACGTCAGCGGCAGAGGGGACACCGCCGCATGATGGGGAGTAGTAACGGCCGCCGGTTTTTGTGCCGTTGGGTCCGGATGCCGCCGTCCGTTTCCCTCTCTATTTTTCTTCTTTCTTTGAGCCAGCAAGCACACTCTACCATCCAGAGTATCTCCAGTGTGTATACATTGCGACGACGACAGCAGTACAGCGTAGCTTAAACTATTCTGATCGGCTATACCAAGAGAATAATGCTTGCATAAATCTTGATAATCTACTTGGGACAGCCAACATCACTGTTGGATCATCGATCATGACCCGTATCGGTGGAGTGGATGCAATCATGCGATGCAAGCGCATTGGATCAGTTCGCACGCACAAATGGGAGTACAAGCTAGCACCCTCCCGCAAAGTAAAAAAATACAGCTAGCACGAAACGATGAACTGTGCCATGCACCCACCAACTCGATCTGTGTGTGGACTTGAACCCTTGATTGACTGCTTGACGATGAGATGTCAAGACAAGTCTGAGTAAACTCCAAACAATGCGTTCAACAAGGGAACCTCGACTGAACACCGCCATTGCTAGGTTTAACCAATAAATGACCCGAAAATGTCGATGTCGTAGCCCCTCGGGAACGGGAACCAGTAAAGTCCACCGTCTCCACAAATCGGAGATCGGAAAGCCTTCGCCGTGTGACCACCATGAACCGTTCGCCACGATGTCCCGCACCCGCCGCGATAAAGCCACCACCGAGAAGATCCAGGGTTGTCGCCCCGGCGTCCAAACTCCGCTGAGCGTGCGCCGCCCATGGCCGCCGCAATGCGCCAGCCACAGGAGACTAACTCGCCGCAGGCTTTGCCTATCGGCTTCCTACGACGGCAACGAGGTGGACGGGAAGTGATGTAGCGGTTGGCCCGATCTTCACAGATTTGAGGGGAAAAGTGGATGAACACGAGGAACACGAGGGGGGAAAACGGGGGAGATTCGTGGGCAAACAAAGGGGTTGACTCATGTAGTGTCTTCATGTAGTCGGCTCTTTTGTCAAAGTTCATGTCGGTGCGCTCGTGTAGAGGAAGTGGGAGGATGTCTAGGGCGGTGTTGGGGTTGAACCCATAGACAACCTCAAACGGACTTCGCTTGGTCACCCGGTGGGAGGCACGGTTGTAGGCGAACTCGGCGTGCGGTATGCATTCCTCCCAACCTTTGAGGTTTGGCTTGATTAATGCGTGGAGGAGAGTTGATAAGCTTCGATTCACCACCTCGGTTTGGCCATCGGTTTGTGGGTGGTAAGCGGTGGAGAAGAGGAGCTTGACTCCTAGCTTGGCCATCAATGCCTTCCAAAAGTAGCTTGTGAACTTGACATCTCGGTCCGAAACAATGGTCTTCGGCACTCCATGTAGACGAACGATTTCCCTAAAGAACAAAGTTGCAATATGTGAAGCATCGTTGGTCTTGTTGCAAGGGATGAAATGTGCCATTTTAGAGAAACGGTCAACAACGACAAATATGGAATCTTTGCCATTTTTAGTTCGCGGTAGCCCTAACACAAAGTCCATGCTAATATTGGTCCATAGAGCATATGGAATGGGAAGTGGAATATAAAGACCATGAGGGTTGGACATAGACTTAGCTTTGAGACATGTTGGGCATCTAAGCACAAGGCGTTCCACGTCCCACTTCATTCGTGGCCAATAGTAATGTGTTGAAAGCATAGCATATGTCGTGTCCCGTCCGAAATGTCCCATGAGGCCGCCTCCATGTGATTCCTTCAAAAGCAACAAGCGAAGCGACGACTCGGGGATACAAAGTTTGTTAGCTTTAAACAAGAAACCCTTGTGCAAATAGAAATCATCGAAACCTTTGTCACAGGAGCACTTGGCAAAAATAGGACCAAAAGTTGGATCGGAGGCATAGAGGTCCTTAATCTCATCAAGGCCTAAAACATTGATTTCAAGCTTGGCAAGTAAAATCATCTTGCGGGAAAGAGCATCCGCGACTATATTGTCCTTGCCTTTCTTGTATTTCACAACATAGGGAAAAGACTCGATGAATTCCACCCATTTGGCATGCCTTTTGTTCAAATTGGCTTGGGTTTTCAAATATTTCAAAGATTCGTGATCGGAATGGATAATAAACTCTTTTGGCCACAAGTAGTGTTGCCACACTTCCAAAACACGGACTAAGGCATAGAGTTCCTTGTTGTAGATTGGGTAGTTTAGGCGAGCACCATCAAGTTTTTCACTATAATAGGCAACGGGACGGCCACATTGCATGAGGACGCCACCGATGCCAAGGCCACTAGCATCACACTCAAGTTCGAAAGTTTTCGAGAAATCCGGCAAAGCAAGTAAAGGAGCTTCGGTCAATCTCTTCTTGAGTTCATTGAAAGCCGATTCTTGAGCATTGCCCCAAATGAAGGGTACATTCTTTTTGGTAAGCTCATTCAAAGGGCAAGCAATTGTGCTAAAATCTTTCACAAATCGACGGTAAAACCCAAACAAACCAAGGGCGCTACGAAGTTGAGCAAGATTAGTTGGCGGTGGCCAATTGGTTATTGCTTCAATCTTAGAGGTGTCAACTTCAATCCCTTTGGAAGAAACCACATAACCCAAAAACACAAGCTTGTCGGTGCAAAAGGTGCATTTCTTGAGGTTGGCAAAAAGCGAAGCATTACGAAGGGCCAACAAAACTTGCTTCACATGGTCGACATGTTCATGCAAGGATTTGCTATAAACAAGGATGTCATCAAAGTAGACAACCACAAACTTGCCAATGAAAGTGCGCAAGACGTGATTCATAAGACGCATAAATGTTAAAGGAGCATTGGAAAGACCAAAGGGCATGACAAGCCACTCATAAAGACCAAGTTTTGTTTTGAACGCCGTTTTCCATTCATCTCCTTTATGCATACGGATTTGGTGATAGCCATTTTTCAAATCGATTTTGGAGAAAATAGTGGCACCACTAAGCTCATCTAACATGTCATCAAGTCGTGGGATAGGATGTCGATACCTCACCGTGATATTGTTGATGGGACGGCAATCCATGCACATGCGCAATGTGTCGTCTTGCTTGGGGACGAGGATGACCGGAACGACGGACGGACTCAAGCTTTCACGAACATGTCCCTTGGCGAGGAGTTCTTGAATTTGGCGTTCAATCTCCTTTTTCTCCTCGGGGTTGGTGCGGTATGGCGCTCTATTGGGTAGAGGGGCGCCGGGAATGAGATCAATGCGATGCTCAATTCCACGTAGGGGAGGGAGTCCTTGAGGGAGCTCATCCGGAAAAACATCTTCGAATTCCTGCAAAATAGACAACATAGGTGGAGGAACTTGGGTTAAGTCGTTAGTATCCTTGCCATCTCCTTTGCATAGGAGCACGAAGTGGAAAGTGGATGGGTTTGCTCTCACTTCCCTCATCTCACTTTTGGTGGCTAATAAGACTACTCCGGGACTCACTCTTTTCCCTTTCTCACTCATATTTGGCGGCTCTCACTCACGTGAATGTGGTTCACTCTCTCACCACTCAACTCACTAGAGGATTATTTTTCTTGCGCTCTCACAAGTGTCTTGACATTGTTGGCGATAATTTGGCTTGGGGTCATTGGGCGGAGCACTAGGATCTTATTGTTCCATTTGAAGCTATAGTAGTTGGTGCGCCCATCATGAGTAACGGCCTTGTCAAATTCCAATGATGACCAAGAAGTAAGTGGCAAACCGACATTGAAACCACATAACAATCCACCGTGTCTTCGTAAGAGCCAATCTTGAAGGATAATTGAACCGTGTGTTGAATCTTCACGGTGCCGGAGTCACTAAGCCATTGCACATGGTAAGGATTTGGGTGCTTCTTGTATGTCAAGTTGAGTTTCTCACATAGCTCCTTGCTTGCCAAGTTGTGGCAACTCCCGCCATTGATGATGACCTTGATTGATTTGCCATTGATGCCGGCCTTTGTTTGGAACAAGTTGCATCGTTGAGCGTCATCACCTTGGTTGATTGTATTCAAGACTCGAGTGACAACTAGAGTGGGGTTGGGATCCCCATCACAATAGATGTATTCACCGTCTTCATCCAAGCTTTGCATCGTGGCCACTTTGTTCAATGCGTGGTACTCGTCTTCGCTCATAGACTCATAATCTCCATTGTCATTGACGATCATCACCTTCTTGTTGGTGCACTCAAATGACTTGTGCCCTTGACCTCCACACTTGTAGCAAGTGATATATGACTTGGCGGCTTGGGGTGAGGGCGTCGTCTTCTTGGAGGTGGTTGGGGGTTGAGGTGTAGAACCTTTGACATTGCCTTGAGCGTGGACTTGAGTCACGGGTTGTGTTGATGATGAAGCTCTAGTGGCAAAGAATGACTTGGCCTTGACATACTTGAGCTCTTCCGCGACTTGGCGCTCGGCCTTCATGGCTTGGTGAACTAGCTCAACAAGGTTCTCATAAGGTTGGAATTCCACTATCTTCTTTATGGGGTACGTGAGGCCGTTCAAGAAGCGTGCCATTGATTGTTCCTCGGACTCGACAATGTATGCGCGGGAGAGAGTTGACTCCACCTCCTTTTATTACTCGTCGACCGTCTTGAGGCCTTGTTTGAACTCTTGTAATTTCTTGTACAAATCGCGCGCATAGTGATGTGGCACAAAACGTTTGTGCATTTCGCTCTTCATGTCATTCCATGTGTCGATTGGATCTTCAAAGGAGGCTTGAAGTTGTTCCCACCATAGTTGCGCATAGCCTTCGAATTCTAGGGATACGAGGTCAACCCGCTTGTCTTGTGGCACCTTGTAGACGTGAAATAGTTTGGAGATCTTGGCTTCCCATGCAATGTAGTCCTCCGGGTCGTTGGTGCCATGGAACTTTGGAATGACGAGTTTGGGAGGGTTGAAACGTGGTTTGCGCTCCTCATCATCATCATGTTGGCGATGGCGGTCTCGGTGGCAATGCCTTGGTTGGTGGCGTGGAACATAATCCTCATCGTCTACAAGATCAACATGATTGTCGGCCAATGGCACTCGTTGGGCTCGATGTGGAGGTAGGTCATGACGATGATGTCGATTATCCTCGTGGCGGTGTGGGGGGTCCAAGTTAGCATTTGGGATTGTTATCTCTTGACGATGTTGATCATTGCGTTGTTGAGGATCCAAGTTCGCGTGTTGATGAGGCATCTCTTGGCGATGGTGCTCTTGATTTGGTATCGCTTGACGATGGCGATCTTGGTGTTGTTGATGATCCAAGTTCGCTTGTTGATGAGGCATCTCTTGGCGATGGCGCTCTTGATTTGGTATCTCGTTACGATGGCGATCTTGGTGTTTTTGAGTGAAAGAGCATGGTTGCCCCCATGTGTTGTTTTGGTAATTAATGACAATCTCTATGGACTAATGTGTGCTTTGAGTTATATTTGCAGTGTTGGTCCATAAGGAATGCTTGGACTCCATATGTTGGATTCAAGGCTAAAAGAAGAAGACTATATGTTGATCAAGGCTAAGTGCAAGTTGATCAACATACAAGATTAGGGCATGTGAAGAAAAAGACTATATGTTGATCAAGGCTAAGTGCAAGTTGATCAACATTCAAGATAAGGGCTTGTGAAGATATGCGAAAGAGTGTCTCTCCCATATTAATGTATGGGGGAGGAATATGCGAGTCTTCACCGAGCGGAGCAAAATCAAGAAAGGTGATCCACTTGAGAGTAGATCAAGATCGTCATCATCTAGCTCAAGTGGAATGCGCAAGGAAAAGGTATGATCTTGATAGGGTTTCTATTTTACCGGTCTCGCGGTGTAGTTGGGAGACCGGGTTTTAGGANATCATGGTGTGGTATTGGTGCTTGTCATGCTTGTCATGACAAGGCCAAGGTCACCGAAAACGGTTTTCATATGTGTTCCCTATTGAGTTTTCGGTGTCGGAGATTTGTCTGGTCCATCTATGCGGAAGGTTTTCACTCTTCCGTTTAGTAGAAAAATCTCCTTGCTTGTTTTCAATATTTTCACATTGTATAGGGTAGCATTTGTCGTCCTCTTTCCAACAAAGTTGGTTTCACTTCATTCGGACTTCATTTGCAAAAGATATGGTTTTCCGGTTTTCAATAGAAAGGTTTTACCTTTCATCTTTTGGTTTTACCATATCCTTTTAAACAATGATGTTCTCTGCATAATCTTGTAGTGCTCGTTGTGACGATTCCAACGAGTCCAAGATTATCGAAAACGGAGTTCGTATGTGGAAGATATTGCATTTCCGGTTTGCAAGAAAGAGGTTTAATATTTCCTCATTTGTATTATAATATATTGTTGGACTATGATGTTTTTATGCATAATCTTGTAGTGCTTGTTGTGGTGATTCCAACGAGTCCAAGATTATCAAAAAACGGAGGTCCGGATACAAAAGTTATTGCATTTTCGGTATCGGACATTTTCTGGACAGAAAAGAAAAGAAAGAAAGAAAGAAAAAAAGAGGCAACGACCTGCCCAGCATGGACGGGGATGGCCGGGGCAATGGCCGGGCCTTCTCTGTTGCTTGGCGGCCATGATGCGGCCAGCCGGCCGCCGGCCTCCCTTCTTCGCTGCCCGAAATGTGGCCTAACGGCCATATTTGGAGCTACTACTTAAGGGGCTTCTTCCCCATCTTCACTTTACCTTTGGCACTCTTTGGAGCAGGTTTTCCCTCCACCATTGTTGACCTCTTATAGCTTTGCTATCTCTCAATCCCTCCAATAGTACTTGCTAGTTTTTGAGGGAAAAGAGAGAGGAGGTCTAGATCCACGTTTCCACCGATCGGTTTCTCCTCTAAGTGAGGGGAACACCTTGGATCTAGATCTTTGGAGTTTCTTTGTGTTTCTCCTTGTTCTTCCTCCCAAATCCCTCCCAAGCATTAGTTGCTTTGGTTGGATTCGGGTTGGAAGAACTTGTCCACTTAGTGTGTTCTTGCCATTGCATTAGTTGCATCGGTTTGAGTTCTCCACGGTGATTCGTGGAAAGTGAAGTTGAGAAGCTTGTTACTCTTGGGTACTTTGGTGCCCTAGAGCTTGTTCCTCTAGGGCACGTTGGTACCCTAGACGGTTGTTGATTTCTCGGAGTCTTGGTGGCTCACGGGATTTGTTGGGAGCCTCCAATTGTGGAGTGTGGCTCAACCTTGTTGCTTCGGAGCTTTGGTAGCTACGAAGACATTGCCGGGAGCCACCAATTGAGTTGTGGTGTGTGCCTCGGCCTTGGGCATCGAGTCTTGGTGGCTCGGTGCATTTGGTGAGACCCTCCAACTTGTGGAGTGAGCTTCATCCTTGTAAAGGTTCTAGTTGTCAACCTCAACGGCAACATAGTGACAAGTGCCTCGCCACATTGGTGGTAAGACACAACGGAGATACGGTGTGCCATATCAAGGCTACTCGGTGTTTCACATTGGTGAACACCGCGCCGCTCCAACGGAGACTAGCTTCCATTGGGAAGTGAACTTCGGGATAAATCATCGTCTCCAAGTGCCTCGGTATTCTATCCCGAGCTTCTTACTTATGCTATTTACTTTGTGATAGACATCAAGCTTAAAGTCATATATCTTGCTATCACCTAGTTGATTATATTGCTTAGCATAAGTTGTTGGTGCACATAGGTGAACCTAGCTAGTTTAGGTTTTGGCTTGATAAATTAAACGTTAGTTTTATTCCGCATTTATTCAAGCCTTAACCGTAATAATTTTAAATCACCTATCACCCCCCCTCTAGGCGACATCCGTGTCCTTTCAATTGGTATCAGAGCGGGTTCTCTCTTTATAGGGCTTCACGGCCTAGAGAGTAAAGATGTCATCTAGTGGTTTAGTGCACAATGCCTCTTTAATATTCGATGGCACTAATTATAATGATTGGAGAAATCGCATGCTAAATTATTTTAGAGATATTGATCCATCTATAGAGCAAATCTTAGATATGGGTTTTCCTCCTCCAAAGGATCCGAAAAGATTATCTTGGAGGATGAGGAAAATTCTTATCTAGATGCTCAAGCTTCTAAAGTTGTTTTCATGTCTTTAAGAAATGCAGTTGCCTTGTCAATCTCTCCTTATCGGAGTGCTCATGACCTATGGACCAAGCTTCAGACAATTATGGTGTGTCCATGTATAGTGAGAATGATTGTTCTTCCTCCACCTCCGGGCGTAATGAGTTCTCAACTTCGTCTACCTCACCTACATGTGGCAAGCCACAAAATAATGCAATGGTGAGTAGGGATAAATTTTGCAATGATGATAGTGAGCTTCCTATAGATGATATGTCATCTCTATCTTATTGCAATGATTTATCTTTGGACTTAAACACATCTAGAACTATAAATGTTTCACATGCTTGTGTTGATAGTCCGTGCATATCTTCTAAATCGTCAAGTAGTGATGATCATGACAATAATAATGATGATGAAGAAGATGATGCTTACTTTAATAAGAAAGGTCTAATGGTTCTTAATGCTCTTTCAAAGAATGAAAATGCTTGTGAGAACCTACATGAAATTATGAGCACCCTTGTTGAGCGAGGGCTTACTATTGAAAATTTGGAAGCTCGTGAAAATGAAAGCCTTAGCCGCGAACGTGATTATGCAAACACGATTGCGGATCTTGAGGAAGCTCTTGAAGAAGAACAAACCACCAAGAAATCTCTTGAGGAGACATTTACTCTAGAGTTATCTAAAGCAAATGAAACCCATGATAGAGCTCTCAAGGTGGCTAATGATTTTAAAATAAAAAATGATGAGCTTGTTGTTGAAATTGCTAGACTTCTTGAGGCTAATGTGAAATTTGAACAGGATGTCAAGTCCTTGGAAGATTCTCTTGCACATCTCACTAAGTCTCATGATCAACTCCAAGCTCAATTACTAAAAGAGCTTCCTACTTGTTCTCCCATTTCTATTAATGTTGATGCTTGTGCTACTAACTCTATTTCTTGTGAAGCATCCATTTTAAAGGAGAATGTTGAGCTAAGGGCTCAACTTAAATTGCTAACTAGCAATTATGAGATATTAGAAGAAAGCCATGAGAAGCTCTCGAGCTCTCATGAAGATCTTCTAGTATCTCATGATAAGCTAAGGTTAGCTCATGAGGCTATCGCTACCAAGGTAATATCTAGTGAGCCTCATGTGGACAATGGCACAACTTCTAATAAAAATGCTAAAATGCCATGTGCTAGTCCGTGTAATTCTTCATCTCACACTAATGCTAAATCATATGTTGAATTACATTTTGTGCCTAGTTGCTCTAACAATGAAGCTTCAACTTCCGCTAGTACTTGTGTTGCTACTAACCTTGTAGGGAAGACTAAAGAGCACAAGGCACAAGCCACTTCTTTGAAGAAAGATGTGGAGAAACGTCATAAAGGGAAGGTCACGTTTACAACATGTTGAGTGTGCAAAAAATCCCCCAATACAAGAGTGGACTTGGATTCAACTCCAATATCAAGAACAAGTCCAAGAGTAGCCAATAAGAAGGGCCAAGAACAAGTCAATCACTCGGCCAAGATTGTATGCTTCAAGTGCAAAATTGAAGGGCATCATGTTAAAGATTGCCCAATGAAGAAAAAGCCTCTTAGTGAGAAGCAATTAGGGAAGCGGCCTATTGTCCAATCTCATGCTCAACCTCGGGTTGAACAAGGGCCACCTCCTAAAAGACTCAAGTCATTGCTCCTCAAGTTAAGGAGCCTATTAAGAAGGAAAGAAAAGAGTCGATATTGCTACTTTATGCCGTGAGAAGGGTCACTTGGCTTCTTCATGCACAACGGTACTCTATCCACCCCATAATTATTGATGATGTTTATTCTCTTAGGAAGGATAGGGTTGGCAATGTGTTTGCCAAATATGTGGGGACTCAAAGTGGTGTCAAGAAAAGAACCATTTGGGTTTGCCAAGCCTATTGTGACTAACCTCTTAGGACCCAACTTGGTTGGGGACCAACAAGCTAAACTGATCAATAGGTCGTGATGGAGGACATTGGAGACTTGGCTATCCTTGAAGAATTAGGGATCTTCTTCATTATTATTTCCACAAGCCAAGTCATTTGGATTATATTATCATATCTCATATCCAATGCTCCTTCTTGCGGTAACTTATATTTAAATTATATATACATTGAAAGTTGCTTGCTCCCTAGCATGTGTAGGTTTGTTCCTAGCATGTGCTTGTATATGTGTGCTTATTACTTACCTTGAGTAATCAAGTTGTGTATGTTAATTGTAACGCCCCAAGATCGGTACTATGCAGATTTTAGCGTTCCAGCCAAATCCGCATAATAACGATCCTAAAGGACGCCCACCAGGCATAACGTGCACGTCGCAACACACACGTTATGCGGGTGGAATTGTGATAACATTACAACAGTTCTCGATGGAACCCACAAAAGAACATATATACAACAATGACTCACCGAGTCAAGAACAAAAGATACAATACAAAAATCCAAAAGAACAGCGGAAGCGGAGTAGCGTCCGACTACGGACAAGATACAAATTGGACTAAGAGTCCTGAAGATAAACGAAGGCACCATATCCCTGCCCAGGCCAAGCCTAGCCGGAGGGATTCCCAAGCTAACGTCGTCAGACTTCAAACCTGTTGGCTGCATGTGGGAAGAGCAGACCGAAGGGGTCAGTACTATAAACAGTACTGGCAAGTAATACTCACAAGATATCAAGCTGGAATTCCGGGGAAAGAGGGTTAGCGATTGAGGCGGCAAGCAGCACTAACAACTTATAGAGACACACTACAACTTTCGTCTATCAGAGACAAGGTAAGAGAGCGTATAAGGGGACCAACTATACTACTCACCAAACATAACCCAGCCGATTGTTACTCCTCGATCAACCACGAGGAGCAACCCAAAGGCACGCACACGGTTGTTCAAGTTTTAAAATCAGATTATTATTCATGTCATCTATCTTACTAGTCAAGTTATTATCATCATAAGGTGCAAGTTGTCTATGATCTTTTAGCCAGCGCATTTCACCAAGTCGTCCATAACCGCGGACACGGCTTTTCGAAAAGATTTTAACCCTGCAGGGATGCACCAATGAACCCACACGCATCGAAACTCTCGCTTAGAGGTGTACCGGTGGAGGTTTCGACGCAATACTTCCCTTCACTACAAACAAGTCCAGGGAGCCACCTAGCTAGGTCTGATCCACCTTGAGAGTCCGGCCGAAGCTTCGAGGTGGGCCTAACCGTTGCGCGCACGGCTTCGGGAGGGTAACACTCATACGATTGCCCCTCCTTCCACATGCGGTAACGCCCATGCCGCAAGCCCTACCGTAAGTAACCACGTAATCATATTACCATATCATTCGCGCTTGTAACCGTAGAAACACCCGAACTACTTGTGGCATCCTGGACAAGTTTGAGGATCCGGTAATAGATTGCGGGGAGGCCCATAGAACTCCCACATGTGGTTAGTGCGCTCAGTCTTGGATCAGCGGAAAAGAACTCGGGTCCTAGGCGACACTAGCAGAACAAATCACCACGATTGGCCTTCCGCCGGTTGCCTTAACTTTAATTAAGTTATTCCCATCGCAACAGAAAAAAAAGATTATCATTTTAGTTGAGTCTAGCTATCATGTTAACAGCAAGAGAGATAACAGGACTCAAGCAAAGCACCTAAGCATGCACTACGACTCGCAAGGCTAACAAGGTAAACAAACAACAGGTTAATAGGATGTGGGGGTGTGGCTATATCATGGCTGCAAGTTAAACATGCATATAGGATCGGACACAAGCATCGTGACATAAGGCTAGCAAGGAACAAAAGATAGGACGAGTAAGAGACAGAAAACAAGCAAAGATAGCAAGGGAGTATCACTTGCCTGCAATCCGGTAGAGGTAGCAGAACCTGTCGTTGCTCACTTCAACTCAACGTCCTATCCCGAAGAAGCAACGAGCACTGGAAGCGCAAAAGATGCATTTTACTACTACGGCAAAAGAAGCGGCATGTTAATGACATGATGCATGAGAAATTAAAGGTTGTGCAATTTATTCCCTAACACATGGCAAAGCATTTTAAATAGGATCGGTGCATAATATAGATGCACCGAACAAATCCCATAATTAAATTGATTTAATTGACTAAATGGATAAAGGTGCGATGTTAATTAAGCATGCATGATTTTATAAGATATCGCATATATATGGTATAGGGTTAAGGTTGGGGTCGCACATCGGAAACAAGGAACTTCGGATTTGGAACCACCGTCTTCGGATCGGAGAGGAAGTAGTCGAAGTAGTCGTTGTAGTCGAAGTAGTCGAAGTAGTCGAAGTAGCCATTCCGTCCGAAGTTGAAGTGTCGTTCATCCGGAGTCGAAGTAGTCGACGTCGAGGAAGTAGTCGTTCTCGGGTCGTCGTCGTGGCAGACCTTGGCGTTCCGGGCTTCGGGGTCGTCGGGGTTCATGGCGTCGTCGGGGAAGATCTTGGCGTGGCACGTTTCACGGTCGTCGTGGAAGTAGTCGTTCACGGAGCATCGGGGTCGGCCTTCACATCGGGAAACACACACGGAGGCGCACACATGGGTCTTCACGACGGGAAAACGGGGATCTTGCGTCGGGGACGGTTTCACGGAGCATCGGGGAACCACTTCACGACGGGGAAACGCGTCGGGAAAATTCACGACGGGAACGGGAACTCTGGTTCACGACGGGAACGGCTTCACGACGGGAGCCGGAACACGGACACGGAGACGTCGGGTAACGGAGGCAGCACACGGGGACGTCGGGGACAGACGGAGGACACACACGACGGGAACACGGGGATGGATGGCAGCACAGCACCGGGAAGGGACACGGGCTCATGTCGGGGAAACACAACGAGCACGCACAAACAACAACAGGCACGGAATAAACGTCGTGGACGAGCTCAGGATGGAGGAAGACTCGAGGCCGGGGACGAGCTTGAGGAGGCAGGGGCGTCCACGGTCGGCCGGCGACGAAGAAGGCTGGAGGAGCGCCGGGATGGAGCGGGACGCGGCCGGGAGAGGACGTGGCCGCGGTGGGGAAGGGGAGCAGCGGGCGGCCGGCTCTGGAGCGGTGAGGAGAGGTGGTGGGATCGGTCGAGGTGGTGCGGGGATGGAGAACTTGGGACGTGGAGGAGAGGGTGCGGGGAAGAGGAGCTCGGGCTGGCTCGCGCGGGAGGAGCCCGACGGCGGCCGACAGAGGCGTGGGGGAGGCGGCCACGGACGCAGAGGATGGTAGCGGCGGGTGGCACCAGGAGGAGAGGGAAGCTCGAGGGCCGGCCGGGGCGGGAGGAGCAGGGCCGGGGTCGGGTGCCGAGAGGGAGAGCGGCGGGGGAAGGTGAGGGAGAGGGCGGTCGGGGAGAGAGGAAGAAGGAGATGGGGAGGGGGCCGGGTTGCGGCCGAGCTCGTGGTGGTGGCGTGGGAGGACGGCGCCGGGGTGGAAGAAGGCGGGTCGGGGCGGCCGGGGAGCAGGGAGCTCGCGTGCGGGTGGGGAGCTTGAGGTGGTGGTCACCGGAGCAAGAAGGGGAATCGGGAGAGAAGCAGAAAGGGAGAGAGAGGGAAGAGGAGAGAAAAAGAAAGATCCCAGGGACCTAAAAGAAAAAGGAAAAGGGCCTGAGCGCGAGGTGGGAGGGCCTCTCCGCGAAAAGCAGAAAACGAAGGAGGGTGGCTGCAAGGTGCAGGGGGTGGGAAAGGAAAACAGCCAGGACAGGATTAGGGTTTGGAGGCTAGGTTTGCTTGCTGGGCTTTTGGGCCTAGCTAGCTGGGCTGCTCTCTCTAACTCGAAAACATTTTATTTTGCAAACTAAATTTGGCATTAATTTTAGAAAACGGAGACGACTGTCTCGATAAAATATTTTCCGACAATTTTAGAAAAACAAAATAGGGTTTAATAAAATAATTTTTGTTGCCAAAAATATGCGATGGCGATGATGCTGATGTCATGATGATGCAAAAAGAAAAAAACAAGCAAAATCTAATTTGGGAAAAAACCCCGGGCATTACAACCGACACCACTAACAAGGGATCTCGCCCCGAGATCCACGCTACCGTAAGGGAGAAGAAGAGCAAGGTAAACTATCGAATCTTCTCGCGCCATGTTGATCTTCTCGACACCACTATCAAGAGGTTCTTGCTCAGGTCGATGGCGATGACATTCCGTCGAGATTGCTTCCAAGATCAAACCTATTAGGTAAAAGGCAAGAGATCGTCCAACCCACGTAGATGCTATAACCGGAAGATAGATAAGAGAGAAGATTTAAATCACACAAAGTTAAGAGGGGGAATAGCAGAGGGATAAGGAATAAACAAGAATCCTATTGAGATCTTTTCAAATAATTTTTTGTAAAATAGTTTTGGACACTCTACAACAACGACCATTAGCTAGGGTATCCTACAGGCAGACTGGACCAGCGGGGTATCGAAGAACCACAGCTCTGATACCACTTTGTAACGCCCCAAGATCGGTACTATGCAGATTTTAGCATTCCAGCCAAATCCGCATAATAACGATCCTAAAGGACGCCCACCAGGCATAACGTGCACGTCGCAACACACACGTTATGCGGGTGGAATTGTGATAACATTACAACAGTTCTCGATGGAACCCACAAAAGAACATATATACAACGACTCACCGAGTCAAGAACAAAAGATACAATACAAAGATCCAAAAGAACAGCGGAAGCGGAAGTAGCGTCCAGCTACGGACAAGATACAAATTGGACTAAGAGTCCTGAAGATAAACGAAGGCACCATATCCCTGCCCAGGCCAAGCCGGAGGGATTCCCAAGCTAACGTCGTCGGACTTCATACCTGTTGGCTGCATGTGGAATAGCAGACCCGAAGGGGTCAGTACTATAAACAGTACCGGCAAGTAATACTCACAAGATATCAAAGCTGGAATTCCGGGGAAAGAGGGTTAGCGATTGAGGCGGCAAGCAGCACTAACAACTTATAGAGACACACTACAACTTTCGTCTATCAGAGACAAGGTAAGAGAGCGTATAAGGGACCAACTATACTACTCACCAAACATAACCCAGCCGATTGTTACTCCTCGATCAACCCACGAGGAGCAACCCAAAGGCACGCACACGGTTGTTCAAGTTTTAAATCAGATTATTATTCATGTCATCTATCTTACTAGTCAAGTTATTATCATCATAAGGTGCAAGTTGTCTATGATCTTTTTAGCCAGCGCATTTCACCAAGTCGTCCATAACCGCGGACACGGCTTTTCGAAAAGATTTAACCCTGCAGGGATGCACCAATGAACCCACACGCATCGAAACTCTCGCTTAGAGGTGTACCGGTGGAGGTTTCGACGCAATACTTCCCTTCACTACAAACAAGTCCAGGGAGCCACCTAGCTAGGTCTGATCCACCTTGAGAGTCCGACCGAAGCTTCGAGGTGGGCCTAACCGTTGCGCGCACGGCTTCGGGAGGGTAACACTCATACGATTGCCCCTCCTTCCACATGCGGTAAACGCCCATGCCGCAAGCCCTACCGTAAGTAACCACGTATCCATCTTACCATAACATCCGCGCTTGTAACCGTAGAAACACCCGAACTACTTGTGGCATCCTGGACAAGTTTGAGGATCCGGTAATAGATTGCGGGGAGGCCCATAGAACTCCCACATGTGGTTAGTGCGCTCAGTCTTGGATCAGCGGAAAAGAACTCGGGTCCTAGGCGACACTAGCAGAACAAATCACCACGATTGGCCTTCCGCCGGTGCCTTAACTTTAATTAAGTTATTCCCATCGCAACAGAAAAAAAAGATTATCATTTAGTTGAGTCTAGCTATCATGTTAACAGCAAGAGAGATAACAGGACTCAAGCAAAGCACCTAAGCATGCACTACGACTCGCAAGGCCAACAAGGTAAACAAACAACAGGTTAATAGGATGTGGAGGTGTGGCTATATCATGGCTGCAAGGTAAACATGCATATAGGATCGGACACAAGCATCGTGACATAAGGCTAGCAAGGAACAAAAGATAGGACGAGTGAGAGACAGAAAACAAGCAAAGATAGCAAGGGAGTATCACTTGCCTGCAATCCGGTAGAGGTAGCAGAACCTGTCGTTGCTCACTTCAACTCAACGTCCTATCCCGAAGAAGCAACGAGCACTGGAAGCGCAAAAGATGCATTTTACTACTACGGCAAAAGAAGCGGCATGTTAATGACATGATGCATGACAAATTAAATGTTGTCCTATTTTATTTCCTAACACATGGCAAAAGCATTTTAAATGGGATCGGTGCATAATATAGATGCACCGAACAAATCCCATAATTAAATTGATTTAATTGACTAAATGGATAAAGGTGCGATGTTAATTAAGCATGCATGATTTTATAAGATATCGCATATATATGGTATAGGGTTAAGGTTGGGGTCGCACATCGGAAACGAGGAACTTCGGATTTGGAACCACCGTCTTCGGATCGGAGAGGAAGTAGTCGAAGTAGTCGTTGTAGTCGAAGTAGTCGAAGTAGTCGAAGTAGCCATTCCGTCCGAAGTTGAAGTAGTCGAGGTAGTCGTTCATCCGGAGTCGAAGTAGTCGACATCGAGGAAGTAGTCGTTCTCGGGTCGTCGTCGTGGCAGACCTTGGCGTTCCGGGCTTCGGGGTCGTCGGGGTTCATGGCGTCGTCGGGGAAGATCTTGGCGTGGCACGTTTCACGGTCGTCGTGGAAGTAGTCGTTCACGGAGCATCGGGGTCGGCCTTCACATCGGGAAACACACACGGAGGCGCACACATGGGTCTTCACGACGGGAAAACGGGGATCTTGCGTCGGGGACGGTTTCACGGAGCATCGGGGAACCACTTCACGACGGGGAAACGCGTCGGGGAAAATTCACGACGGGAACGGGAACTCTGGTTCACGACGGGAACGGCTTCACGACGGGAGCCGGAACACGGACACGGAGACGTCGGGTAACGGAGGCAGCACACGGGGACGTCGGGGACAGACGGAGGACACACACGACGGGAACACGGGGATGGATGGCAGCACAGCACCGGGAAGGGACACGGGCTCATGTCGGGGAAACACAACGAGCACGCACAAACAACAACAGGCACGGAATAAACGTCGTGGACGAGCTCAGGATGGAGGAAGACTCGAGGCCGGGGACGAGCTTGAGGAGGCAGGGGCGTCCACGGTCGGCCGGCGACGAAGAAGGCTGGAGGAGCGCCGGGATGGAGCGGGACGCGGCCGGGAGAGGACGTGGCCGCGGTGGGGAAGGGGAGCAGCGGGCGGCCGGCTCTGGAGCGGTGAGGAGAGGTGGTGGGATCGGTCGAGGTGGTGCGGGGATGGAGAACTTGGGACGTGGAGGAGAGGGTGCGGGGAAGAGGAGCTCGGGGCTGGCTCGCGCGGGAGGAGCCCGACGGCGGCCGACAGAGGCGTGGGGGAGGCGGCCACGGACGCAGAGGACGGTAGCGGCGGGTGGCACCGGGAGGAGAGGGAAGCTCGAGGGCCGGCCGGGGCGGGAGGAGCAGGGCCGGGGTCGGGTGCCGAGAGGGAGAGCGGCGGGGGAAGGTGAGGGAGAGGGCGGTCGGGGAGAGAGGAAGAAGGAGATGGGGAGGGGGCCGGGTTGCGGCCGAGCTCGTGGTGGTGGCGCGGGAGGACGGCGCCGGGGTGGAAGAAGGCGGGGTCGGGGCGGCCGGGGAGCAGGGAGCTCGCGTGCGGGTGGGGAGCTTGAGGTGGTGGTCACCGGAGCAAGAAGGGGAATCGGGAGAGAAGCAGAAAGGGAGAGAGAGGGAAGAGGAGAGAAAAAGAAAGATCCCAGGGACCTAAAAGAAAAAGGAAAAGGGCCTGAGCGCGAGGTGGGAGGGCCTCTCCGCGAAAAGCAGAAAACGAAGGAGGGTGGCTGCAAGGTGCAGGGGGTGGGAAAGGAAAACTGCCAGGACAGGATTAGGGTTTGGAGGCTAGGGTTTGCTTGCTGGGCTTTTGGGCCTAGCTAGCTGGGCCGCTCTCTCTAACTCGAAAACATTTTATTTTGCAAACTAAATTTGGCAATTAATTTTAGAAAACGGAGACGACTGTCTCGATAAAATATTTTCCGACAATTTTAGAAAAACAAATAGGGTTTAATAAAAATAATTTTTGTTGCCAAAAATATGCGATGGCGATGATGCTGATGTCATGATGATGCAAAAAGAAAAAAACAAGCAAAATCTAATTTGGGAAAAAACCCCGGGCATTACATTAATGTGCGCTCCATATATGTGTAAACTTTGTGTTGAGTCCTTATTGGATCTTGTGTTGATTTCAATTGGCTCTTTTGAGAAATTAGTGGACTATCCCATTTTGGGGGAGTGATATGCTTTGTGCACTTCACTAACCTAAAAATGTGTGTATATGAGTAACACCACCTAGTATTGATATATCAAGATTATCTAGTAACTATGTGATGTGTCATGCTCATGAGAAATTCAAATTCTATAATGTCTATTAATTATCTCTATTTGATTTTATTTGCCTCTTGTTAAGAAGAAATGAATTATCACATTGTGGGGGAGTAATAAGATATGTGCATATCAAGGCTACTCGGTGTTTCACATTGGTGAACACCGCGCCGCTCCAACGGAGACTAGCTTCCATTGGGAAGTGAACTTCGGGATAAATCATCATCTCCAAGTGCCTCGGTATTTCTATCCCGAGCTTCTTACTTATGGTATTTACTTTGTGATAGACATCTAGCTTAAAGTCATATATATTGCTATCACCTAGTTGATTATATTGCTTAGCATAAGTGTTGGTGCACATAGGTGAACCTAGCTAGTTTAGGTTTGGCTTGATAAATTAAACGTTAGTTTTATTCCGCATTTATTCAAGCCTTAACCGTAATAATTTTAAATCGCCTATTCACCCCCCCCCCCTCTAGGCGACATCCGTGTCCTTTCAATTAGGCTTCCAGCCTCGCGAGGGTTTTTCTTCCTCACGAAGCGAGCTCTGTCTCCGCGACAGAGCGCACATGGGCTCTGCACCCTCCACAGAGTCACGGGCGCGCCAGCGCGCGGTGACGCCAGCGCCGCAGTTGCCGTTCTCGTGTATAAAGCAGTCAACAACGTTGCACCAAGCAAAGGAGCTACAAGAATTGTCATTTCGGTGATAAGGGGACCGTCTGCCGTTATGCTCCAAGGGCGACATCACCGTGGGGCGCATCCCGAGCCTCAGCAGTGCCATCCCACCGTCCTAGCTGGACGGTGGCTTTTCCATCTTTGGTGACGCCGCTCCCTGCTGGACGGTGGCTTTTCCAGCTTTCCAGCTTCGTCGCCATGTGGTAGCCCTTCCCGCCAAGATATTTGGGGGAAGAGGTCCAAGACTCCTATAAAAGGAGGGGGGGCACGTTCAGGCGAGGGGGTCGGATCTATGGTTCAAGTTCGGATCTGAGATCTAGGGTTAGCCATTGTTAGCCACCTTAAGCTCGCCAAGCCCTCTTTGTACTAAAACCTCTCCAAGCAGTGCAATACAACCAAGGCAGGACGTAGGGGTTTTACCTCTCCAAGAGGGCCCTGAACCTGGGTAACATCGTGTGTTCATCTCTGCAGTGCCGTCCCGCAGCGATTCTCGACGAGCTCCGCCGCCGAGGCACGTTGAGGGTTGTTTGATTCCGTGTTCAGCCCCTTACTCGATTCCTTACTCAGTGAGACACACCCAGTTCCTGGGACAGTTCTCCGACAACATCGACAAATCGGCGTGGAGGAAGAAGATACCGTGGTATCAACCGAACATCACAACATGGAGTTTTTGCGACAAACTCAACCTCATCTTTAACTAGAGTAACATCAACCCCATTACCACAACATCCACACTCCATCTTGCTAGTTGCCTTACCAAGCTCTCACATTAAACGACGCAGAACTCCACCTCCATCCACGGTGACCACCCCCCGCCGGGAGATTTTTACTACACCGACACACATCAACGGGCACGGACCGGAGCCTAGAATTGATCAACACCACTTCATCATCGATACCACCATTGCACGGAGCAAACCGAATGCATAGATTAAAAATTATCTGTACAATGTCCGTGCGGAATAACTATAATGTTGTTAGGACTTGCCATGGTAGCGAGTCGCCAGTAAGCCTCTGGGGATCGTGCCTACCGCAGCAGAAGATGAAGTTGCGCTTTTTTTACGCGAACGGGTACGTACGAGAAAGACAGGAGAGGAGGCGATCATGGCGATCGTGGCGGCGGCCTAGGGTTTCAACCCTAGCCGCCGCTATCGGTGATATCTGCAGCTTCATCGTCGTCACCGGCAAAGATTCGACGGGTCCTCGCCTCCTCTAGGTGCCGTCTGGCACTAGAAGGGGGTGGGGACCTCGGACCTGCGCACGGCGCTTTTCGAAGGTCCTTAATGGTAGAGTTTGGTTTTGGTCGTCATCTTCTTCGTTAATGGAGATGGTATCATCTGCAATAAGTGATCTTCCACGCTTCGTTCGACGGCGAGATATTCTTCCCGACTTCAATGGTGTCTTTGAAAGATCAAGTCTGTCTAGGTATGGTTCTTCAGATCTTGCTTCGCCAGATCAATCTTGGATTGTTTCTCATGGTTTCCGCGAGGAGGTTTGTCCTCGTAATATCTATCCCGACTGCTACGTCTTCAGCAATGGTGATTCGTTCTCTCGGCTCCCAACGACGTCGACAAAGTGGTTCGGTTATTTGTCCCTGGAATATCAGTGGTGGTGCTCTTGCCGATGTTGCTTGATTAATCTAATGGCTGCGTGCGTGCATAAAGCCTTGGCATTGCGGTTCAAAATTAAAAAGGGAGAAGCTTCGGTGGTATTCACAGGTCTGTGGTTTGGTGGGGTTGGCGTTTTTCTACGGCTACCTTCAGAAAAGTACAATATTGTGTCATGGATGAAGAAAGAGCTTGAAGATCTCATAGATTTGCTAGTCTCTTTTAGTTTTGTTTTTGTAATCGATGTAATCATGTACTCTTTGCTGGTTTAATATACGTGGAAAATTAAAAAAAAAAAGTTGCGTTTTTTTGTCCTTCCCTCAAAAAAAAGTTGCGTTTTTTGTCCAGCGAGTGGCGGATGGGGGTATGATTAGGGAAAGGTACCTTTCAAAAGGGAACCTCCCGTCGGAGAGTACGCCATGTGGCGCGACCCTCCGCGTTGCAGCTGAAAACTGCGCCTGCCAGCGGCCTGCCCCGCGTACGAGTACGACAAGGAAGCGCCTCGCGCTACGGCCTTCGCATACATCTGCGTCCGCCGTCTTCTGGACAGTGTTGTACAGACTATGTAATGCGAAGTACAGCGAAAATAGATCATGTACAAACTAAACAATAAATCTAAATATTTTTTACATATCGGTATATGAAAATTGGCTTACTCGCCACCCCCCATCCTAACCCCTAAGTTATATATATAAGTTACAAGTTTTCCATGATCTAGCGGCTCGGCTTCATCCCCTGTCGCCGCTACCGCGGCGTACGGGCGGACTCAGCCTCGGGGCGTTAGGGTACGGAGGATTCGTCGCCGTCAACGCTATCGCGTCGACGGCTGACAAATCCTCCGTACCCTAATGCCTACGCTAACGCGTCACATGAAAGTACAGAGTATATAGAACAGAAAGTATAGACTATAGCGATCCGGATGTACAGATTACTGCGAGGAGGGTATACAAGTACACAGAAAGCGGAGTACAAAGTACGTTGACAACCGAAGTACAAGTACGTTCAAACCCGAAGTACAAGTACGTTCAAACCGAATGTACATGTATTCAACTTTTGGATGTACAAAAAAAAATTCGTCAAAACCTATCAACATGGGATCTAGTTTTGAAGATCTCGACGCGAGGAGTTCAAAAGTGAAAACGGTTCGTAATTTGGATAAGCGGTTCTCAAGACATTTCCTTTTAAAACTTCGGTTCAAAAAAATAAAAGGGAAAAGCTACCCTCCCACCGAGTACAAGTACACAGAAAACGGAGTACAAAGTACGTTGATAGCGGAAGTACAAGTACGTCCAAACCTGAAGTACAAGTACGTTCAAACCGAATATACATGTATTCAACTTTTAGATGTACAAAAAAAGTTCATCAAAACCTATCGACATGGGATCTAGTTTTGAAGATCTCGACGCGAGGAGTTCGAAAGTGAAAACGGTTCATAATTTGGATAAGCGGTTCTCAAGATATTTCATTTTTCAACTTCGGTTCAAAAAAATAAAATGAAAAAAGCTACCCTCCCACCTCCCGTATCCCTTTCTCTCTCATCCCCACTTTAACTCCGGTTGCGACACTTTGCGGACATGCAAGCACCCACAGGTGACCAAGCGAGGAGAAGACGACACTTATCGCGACGGGAGTGCACCTTAGGTTCCCTTTGTAAAGGGAACCTTTTTTAAGGATTACCGACGGACGACAATGAAGCCGAAGATATCAGGGGGAGCTCCTTTTTGCCGCCTTCAGCGGCATAACTGAGTCGCGCCGTCAGCCGTCTGCACTGCTTCCTTTTCGTTCGTTTTTCGCTGCTTACTTTTCGTTCGTTTGGTTCACTGCTTCGTACCGTTTCGCTACTTCCATTTCGCTGCTTCGTATCGTTTCGTTCGTTTGTTTAGCTGCTTATTCTGGTACATTCAACTGATTATGAACTGAAAAAAGCCAGTATGAATTGAAAAAGCTAGTACAGCTGAACTGAAAAATGTAACTCAGCTTATCATCTGAAGTATTGCACAGAAATACTCTGCTAGTATTAGGGTTTTAGTGAAACCCAGATAGAAACATAAATTACAAAAAAATCTTTGTCTAGCAGAATTGATTATGCTTGACTACATCATCCAGTTGCCCTGTTCTTTGATAGTAACATGCATTCCCCTTGGGCGGATAAAAAAATGTTATTCTAAAACTGGAAGACATTCTTTACAATGAAGAAAAATGTCTTTTGGAGTTGTTTGATTTTCTTCTGACTATCTTGAAGTCACCAATAGAAGTTCCGCATGAAAACATCATCGTACTAGCTGTGGTGCCTGGGGTTAATAAATCAGTGTCAAAAGAAGGACAATGAAAAAAAATGAAAATAATGATATGATGGTCGTGCATAAAAAAATGAGAACTTATGTGGATACTGAGGAACTGTTTTTTTAAAGGTACTTGATGCTCATTGAACTTGCTTATTACCATCTGGCATGTAACTTTTTCATGAATAGCTTGCACATCCACCTTTTTTTGTGCGTAGGATAAAAAAGGTTAATAAAAGATATATTTAAATTTCGAAAACTGTAGTTCAAGGAAAGAAAATAAGTGATTTAATGCAGAGATTGGAAGACATACATTGGAGAAATTGTTAACTACCATGCCGTTGAACCATCTTATGTACTGCATTACAAAAATGCCAGAATCATACCTGCGTGACAAAAACAGAAATAAATGCATATTATCAATATGGTGTCCACAATTTTTAGAAGAACACATTACTTAAGTTTGCAAAAAAGTGTTGTGATGCTGTTTACCTGAAGTTAAATTTTGGAACTTGAATCCATCTCACTCCAAAGTCTCTTATGTTGAAGTAGTGATTACCAGGATAAGAAGACAGGAATAAGTTTTTGAAATTGAAAGTAATTGTGGACACTATTGATGTAAATTTGTCATTTGAGGGATCAGGATTCAGCACGTCAAATGATTTGTCAATGAAATTTGCCACGATTAGTATCCATTGCTTTTCATTTGGGCAAGGGATGTGAACCTGGGATGATGGAACATCATGATTAGGACTAGATAATGTTATGTAAGCGCAGAAAGAAACATATAAACAGTAAAAGGTTCCAAAAATAAAATAACAATACCAGTCCTGCATTCTCCAGTCGAAAGCCGATGTTATTCGGGCTGAATAAATTCCTATATGATGGATCGGAAAATTTCAACGTGGGGTCCATCAGAATTTTCTGTGAACCGTGATGAAGATAATAGAAAAAGTAATGGTTAAGTTCTTTAATGGTTCTGTGCTTCTTTAAAGTAATTTAAACTGAGTAAACTATGGAAAGGATTATAAAGACACTCACAGTAACTTCTTTTATGGTTATGTGCTTCAGAATATGATTTTTGCTCAATGTCCCTTCTCTGTTGCGGTTGTGCTGATCTGCCATAGTGAGAGCAGCAAAGCAATCCATCACGTGTTGGTGTGTCCATCCCCCTGGGCTCATGGACAAAGCTAATGTTCTTTGATCAACCCATATTCTCTGAATTTAAAAATCCTTGGACTGTAATAGAAATTGCGGAATGTAAAAATAGACAAAATAAGTAGAGTGTATAAATCATTAGACAAATATTCCATTAAGAATCATATGAGAAAAATGTATGAAACCTGTAGTCTTGTTTACAAGTTGTCAATGCAACATAGAAATCATGTTCGAATGCATTTGTGAAGATCACCTGTTGTGTATGCAAGTCATCATCCACAATCAGAGAACTACTTTGCTTGAAATCACCTGAAAGGCGCCTCGGGTTAACCATTACAGATTTGGTTCCAACATTGTTGTTTCCACTTTGATGAAGTTCTGGATTTGCAAATGATTCCACTGCCTGCATTTTTTTATATGTCTGAATATTGAAATAGCACATGGAAACACGGTTGCAAAATGGATTTACCACACCTCTCGATGACAAGAATGATAATTGAGTGTGTCATAACTAACCATTGAAACAGGAGCATCATTGCTTCCAAATAGATCAAATGAAGGGAAGCATCGGTTTTCATCAAGAATAGGTGCTATTCTTGTTCCGGTAACCCTTTCGTTAAGAGACAAACCCCAATTGCTCTTCAAATGTTGCTGCTCGTTTGATAGTTTTGATTTTGGATACACTTGCAGGTACTTGTTATGCTGAGAGGAATAAACACTGCCTGAAGAATTAACTTGAACTGATGGTGAGGTGAATAGTGATGGGGACTGGAGTACACCTTGCCGATTATTACCAGATAATAAGAACAAGTTATCTTTCCTGGGTTTTTCATTTATCATGTTTATGGTTGCATGGAATTCTGCCTCATTCCCTATTTTAGAAAACAATAAGCATTTATGTAATTTATCGTTCCAAATTACAGAAATATGAATAATGAGATGTTTTACCATGAGAAGAATAGAATACATACCTACTATTTCTTGACCAGGATTGAGGAAAGTGAATTTCTGAAGATTAAATTTGAGGTTGTAATGTTGTTGGATAAAACGGTGTTCTTCTTTCTTTCTTCTTCTGCCATTGCTGAAAAGTGTGAGAATTTAACTTGTAAAAAAACATGATAAAAATGTGAAACATAGAAGTAATCTTATAAGACAAAAAAATAAGAAGAAGTAATCTAATAAGAAGAATTTATGAGTTAACCTCTGAATTCTTCTTTCAAGTACTCAGGGATCTGAATAGAACTGACAGGTTGTAGTGAGACCAAATCAGGTTTCAACTGTTCTTCGATATCATAATCACTCTTCGGGAGAAGCTGTCCTAACTCTTGCAGTATATCTTCTGTTGACCTCTCATGAAAACTTTCAGTGACATTACAACCTTTTGAAAATTGCTGTACTAGCTGTTCTAGAATACTTTCTGTTGAAATGTTGTCGACTGGTTTGACAATGTTGTTGAAATATACTTCAAATGGCAACATAGCTTGGCTCCCAGTATTGGAGATTTGAACCACATCATCAATATAACTTTGGATAGTAGGATTTGAGTTGTTGACCATTGTCTGAAAGAAATTCAATGAAAGGGACTGAACCTTCTTCTTATCCTACATGGCAATTTTTTTTGAACAATTGAAGACGATAATCATTGAAAAAAGGTTTGCAGCATTGACACAAACGTAGAAAAGTGAACAAAAAATTCCTGTACATACCCCTTTGACATTTTTTCCTTGAAACTTGAGGTTGATGTAATCTTGTACTTGTGTTGGTAATTGAAGGTGCTGGCTAATTCCTCTGAATGGTGTTGATGAGATATGTTTTCTCTTCAGCATAAGAATGGGAAAAAAAGTAAATTAGAAAAAATTCAAATAAGAAAACATTTCAGTTTTATGTACATAAATAAATAATAGAAAACTTACAGACAGCCTTCCAAATTCTTTATTTGATCCATGAACTGAGTCCAGAGCAATGTATGAGTTGACTATATGAGTAGACCAAAGAGGAAGCCTTGGAATAGAATGACCCATGATAAATTCAGAAGTTATGAGGAATTCGAAGTACGAAATCTGTGAAAAAAAGAATAAAAATATTAGTTTGGTGGGGATGCTGGATGACTATAAGAAAGAATTATCTGAAACCATGAAAACATTAGTGTATCATACCACTAATATGAGTTTGCATCCCCCAATCTCTGATTCGATGCCCTGCATTTTTCTACGCAAGTATTTCTTGATTTGTAACATTAACCAATCCAGTGTAAATGTACACCAGTCAAGTTGTGGAATTGCAGTGGTATCTAATAAGTTGCTGAAGTAGGAAGCATTTGCTACACCATCTCCATTTGGAGCTATGAAAGCAGCCAGGAGAAGAAGCATAAAAATGCATATGAATGTATGTTCATCCATTTCAGTAGTTAACAACGAACACAGGTGCTCCATTGTAGGTACCTCATCATGAACAATTTTGTGGATGAAATGAGAAGCTTCATTCGAATGATTCATCTATACTGGTTTAGAGCCAAAAGGAATACCAAGTATCTTGGACACAAACATAGGAGATGAGCTAAAACTGAATCCATTCTTAGGAGTGATAGTGGTAGAGTTGGTATCAATCTGGTTGATCAGCCAAACAAAAATTTGGTTGATATTACTTGAGCATTTAAAATCCAGAATGGAACCAAAACCAATTGTCCTAATTATATATTTTTTCTCAGGTGATAGTTGTGCAATTGCTTTTATGAACATGGAAACATGGTCTGTGTTTTTTGTCTGAAAAAAAAGGATGAAAATCAGTAATAACCTCTTAAAAAATGTTTGCAATGTATGAAAACTGAAAATGTTTCACAAAGTCTGGTCTAACCTTAAATCTTTTACTCTGATGCGTTGAAGTATCTTTGGCATGACCATATCTCTTTTTCGAAGTAGAGGAATCCATCTGAGACACATGAAATTCGTTAGGCTTTTCAAATTAATAAAATGAAAAAGTCCATCTAAAATATTGGATAGAACTACATGAATCCATGTAAAAAAAAATGTAGTAGCATATTTATTTAACCGTAATTTCTTTGTTGTTAATTTTCACATTTAGGAGCTGATAAAAACATGAACATGAAGGTTTTGTAGTTGTCGATTTAGTGAGTTAGTGAACCATTAAAATAATCCCTGCTTTCGGAGACAAAGTTGTAGTCTCCGCTTAGATAGAAATGGTTATTTAACTGGATTCGCGCGGTGGAATTCAGAAAAATAGAAAACACACGGGGATCCTTGTACGCACCACGACGAGAAGAAAACAAACCAGAATCCAATAAAATTGGGAGGGCGGATGAACTCACCTGCTACTGCTTCCAGAAAGTTCGTGGAGTCACATAAATTTGGGGGGGATTTGGAAAAGAAGAAGCAAGATTCATGCAGATCAAAGAAGGAGAGCGAGACGTGCCTCGCGAGAGGAAAAGTGTATGGAGAGGGGAAAGTGTATGCGGTGGTCCCACATGTAAGCGGTATCCTTATCGTGCAGAAACAGGGGACTAAAATGCAAAAAGAAAGAACTTCTCTCCTCCGTGTTCAACTTGGAGAAGAAGATAGCCTCTGCCTGGAGAAAGCCACCGATGGCGGATCTGAAAACAGAGTGAAGTTCCCCTCCCCCTCTCCGCTCATGTGCAAAGAAGAAGAATAGGTCGGCTAATTTGGAGCACCCGGAGTTCAGCAAAAGTTCATAAGGTAACACATGCGCTGGGGATAACAAAAGCGGAAAAAAGAAGAAGCTCCATGAGAGAGAAGAAGCACCAATGAGATCTTCGTCGAGTGTCGATCTTGCTGAATTAGGTATGTACGTGAATTCCCCAACCTCCCCCCGTCGCCACCACCCTCCCCCCGGTTACTAAATTAGGCTTAGGCGCCTTACTAATAAAGCTTCACATCCTTCACCGTGGTTGTACTTTTGGAATTTTTATTCTGCGAATAATTAAAATTGGAAGAACTAGGATTGTTCTGCTTACTTAGTTTATGCATAAAATTCGCTGTGATAAGTGCTTTTAATAATCCTTTCAGAAATATAAATGGCCAATGTTGAGAAAATTGAAGCAGTGATAAACAGTTTCAGAGAGAAGAGAAGGCAAGATGAGGAAGAAAAAAAGGTTTGCAGAAATTGTTAGTTTTGTTTTAACAGTAGTTATCCCCAAAAACTAATTTAAATTTATTTTCCGTTCAAAAAAGCTTCAGGCAGCAAAAATTCATAAGGAAGCATGTAGTAGGCCAGTGCATCAAGTGAACTGAATTTCCCTTTTTCATTGGTAAGATTAGCATACTTCTGAGGATATTATGTTGAATGAGCATTAAAAATATGCATTATCATGATTATAGCGTATTGTGAAACAGGGGACGAATATAAATGGATACTATGGATGAATTTGATCAGTTTAATCTACATGGCGAGATGAAGAAGCATGTCAATGCAGAATTGATTACATTCGAAGATGGAGCTCGAAATGCATAACCGTTGTCCACGACAATGCTGATGAGCCTAACATTTTGGTGATGAAACTGAAGAAAATGCCATCAGCATTGACGAGGTATATTAACAATCTGAATCAAAAAGATTTCATCGACATAAAGTTTCCATAAACATTTATCTTTGAGTTGACTTGTACTGCACTAGACCATGCCAGTGTGTGAATAAAACAAATTATGAATTATTTGTAGGTGTTAGAGATGGTCGAGGAATCTGTTATGGAAACTGAGGGTACTTCGGAAGATGATGCTGATGGTGAAGAAGAGTACTTGTTCCCAACACCTGATGAAGTAAATAATGCACAACCTCAAGAAGTTGGTATGCTAATCTCGTCGTTGGAAGAAGCTGTCCGTTTTGTGAATGTTTATGGAAAGCTCTCAGGGTTTGCAGTAATAAAAGGAAGGAATTACAAGCAGAAGAAGATAACACTTCAATGTAACAGAAGTAGGAAAATTAGAAGCAATAACTTAGCGCAGAGGAAGAGGAAGAGAAACATAATTCCAAAAACAGAATGTCAGATGAGTGTCACTGTTAAATTGGTAGAAACAAAACGGCAAGTAATTTCGTGCAGCTTGCAGCACAACCATGATTTGGCACCTTCACCATCATTGACAAAAAATTTCTTGAGCCATAGAAACATGACTGAGGAGGAAATGTTGCTGTCCAGACTGCTACAAGAAATATGAGTTAAATCACAGAGAATAATGACAATTTTTAGAAGATTAAAGAGAAGCTTTGGAAATATAATGTTTGGGAAGAAGAAAGTGGAAAATCTGAAACAAGCTGACCAGAAAATGAAGAAGAATTCAGATATAGCATGCACGCTGAAATACATTGAGAAGATTCAGTTAGCTAAGCCAGGTGTCTGTTGTAAAATGCAAGTTGACGCGCAAGGAGCGGTTAGAAGCATTTTCTGGACAGATGCAAGATCAAGGCTGGATTACAAACTATATGGCGATATAATTTGTTTCGATACAACATACAGTACGAAGAAATATAATATGCCATTTGCGCCAATTATAGGCATTAATGGTCATGCCAGGACAGTAGTTTTCGGTTGGGCTTTACTGAAGGATCGGACAACAGACACATTCGAGTGTTTGTTCAAAAGCTTCGTTGAAGTGATAAAAGGGAAGAAACCAGTGCTGATCTTAACAGACCAGGATCAAGCTATTGAAAATGCAATATCGCTAATTTTTGCAGATGCTTTCCACAGATTTTGCATATGGCACATTTTGAAGAACCTGAGACAAAATATGAGTGCTTACATGGCAGACAAAGAAGGCATGGAAGAAACAATAGTAAGCCCATAAGAAGGCAAAGAATTTGAAAGAGGCTAGCAGGAGATGGTGGAGGCATATGATTGTGGACAGCATGCTCACATAAAAAGGATGTGGAATGCAAGAGAGAAGTTTGTGCCCGCATACTTCAGACGTGCTTTTTGCCCATTCACACGAACTACAGGCCGTAGTGAAGGTTTCAACTCCAACTTCAAAGATTATGTGAAGCGGAAGGATACAATTGAAACTTTCCTGAAACAATATGAGATTTTCCAGGAAAATGTGGTGGAGATTGAGAATGAGGATCAGTTTCAGTCCACATAGACGGTACCTGTGTTTTGGGGGCATCAACCAGTTGAACGGCATGCAGCCAAAACATATACCCGTGGCATTTACTTAAAGTTTGTAACAGAACTACTTAACTCAACAGCTTTTGGAGTCACTGAAGTTGTAGAAGACAGACTGTATGAACTGAGGAAGCTGTTCCGATACGACAAACCAGAATACAGAAGAGATGCTTTCACAGTTTCAGTTGATCGCGACAAGATGCAATTTGAATGTGAGTGCAGCAAGTTTGAGAAGGATGGAATCTTGTGTTGCCACATCTTGAGACTTTTTACACAATTTGATATTGTGAAAATACCAGAAGAATATATATTGCCCAGGTGTCATTGAATACAGAGAAAAAGAGCTGTTGAAGCAGAGAGAAGAAACCACAATTGTAAAAAAGGACAAGCAGTGCTGAAAATTCAATGATATATGCTATGCTACTAGATATTGTAAACGATGTATGTGTAGACATAAGCAGGGATGCCCACAAGAGTGAAATGTTCATTGAAGAAGTGTTTCAAACTTCATAAAAGGTTGATGAGTGATGAAGGTACACTAAGCAGAATGATGGGAAAACTGTAAGCCTAAGAGATCCCGCCGGTGATAAAGAAAAATGCAGCAAAACTGAAAAACACTATAGGTAACAGTGAGGACAATGCAACAACCTGAATCAGCAGTGCCTACAGGTAATAGTGTCAGTGTTTGGGTTAATGAAGATGGTAGCATCTCCAAACCAGAGGAAGAAAATGTGAAATCGAAGAAAAGAAGAAAAAGAAAAGAGCAAGTAGATGGCAACAATCAGGTTTGAAAGATCCTCCCGTCTCAAGTTCGAAGTCAGTGAACAAAGGTAGCAGATTGAAGCCTCAATCGGAGAAAAAATCAAGGAAGAAGAAAAATACCCAAACAACCACTGCAGACTGAGATATTTTAGTTATAAGACTGAGATATTTTAGTGATGAGTTTGTGAAAAAATGCAGAATTGATAGCATGAGTATATTATTCATGCCATTCTTTGAACTTGAACATGAACATGTACAATTAATGCTTGTTCATATTTTGGATGTTCACTCCCCGCTTTTGCTATTTATGTTGTGATATATTAGTCTCTATTCTTGTTCTATTGTGCATCAACTAAATTGTCAACTAAATTATGTATGAATGATTTAAAAAAAATGTAGGGGTGTGAACGAAAACCTGATATGAACTATTTTTGAATAGTTTTTTAATTGCATATGAACAAGAAATTTGGTATAAACTATTTTTGAATATGAACAAGAAATTTGGTATGAACTATTTTTGCAAATCATAACTAAAAACCTGCAGAGAAAACTAATTTGAACAAAGCTAGTGGATGAACATAAATTAGGATTGAACCGACTATTATATAATAATACAAAATATAGTTGAACAGAAAAGGTATAATAAAATATAGTTGGTTGAACAGAAATTATGTATGAACGATTTTTAAGAAAACCATAAAATAAATAAAGGTGTGTGAACGGAAACCATGATTGAAACAGAAAAAAAGTTTATAATAAAAAATGTGGTTGAACAAGAATTACGTATGAACGATTTTTAAAAACCCAAAAAAATAAATGTAGGGGTGCGAACGGAAACCTAGTATGAACAGGAAAATTGTTATGAACTATTTTGAATATGAACGAAAACCCTAAGAGAGAACTAATTTGGACAAAAACTAATGGATGAACAAAAACAATTTTTGAATATGAACACAAAAGCTGGTATGAACTATTTTTGAATATGAACAGAAAACCTGCAGAGAAAACTAATTTGAACAAAACTAGTGGATGAACAGAAATTAGGATTGAACAGAAAGGTATAATTAAAAAAAGGTGGTTGAACGGAAATTATGTATGAACGATTTAAAAAACAAAAAAATTAATGTAGGGGTGCGAACGGAAACCTAGTATGAACAGAAAATTGTTATGAACTATTTTGAATATGAACTGAAACCCTAAGAGAGAACTAATTTGGACAAAAATTAATGGATGAACAGAAAATTTAGTATGAACTATTTTTGAATATGAACAGAAAACCTGCAGAGAAAACTAATTTGAACAAAACTAGTGGATGAACAGAAATTAGGATTGAACAGAAAGGTATAATTAAAAAAAAGGTGGTTGAACGGAAATTATGTATGAACGATTTAAATAAAACAAAAAAATGTAGGGGTGCGAACGGAAACTTAGTATGAACAGAAAATTGTTATGAACTATTTTGAATATGAACGGAAACCCTAATAGAGAACTAATTTGGACAAAAATTAATGGATGAACAGAAAACATGATTGAATCGAATTTCAAAAACCAAACAAGAAATGTAGTGGTATGAAATATTTTTGAATATGAACAGAAAATTTAGTATGAACTATTTTTGAATATGAACAGAAAACCTGCAGAGAAAACTAATTTGAACAAAAGTAGTGGATGAACAGAAATTAGGATTGAACAGAAGATATAGTAAAAAAAGGTGGTTGAACGGAAATTATGTATGAACGATTTAAAAAAAACTAAAAAATTGTTATGAACTATTTTGAATATGAACGGAAACCCTAAGAGAGAACTAATTTGGACAAAAACTAATGGATGAACAATTTTTTTTTGAATATGAACAGAAAAGCTGGTATTAACTATTTTTTAATATGAACAGGAAATTTGGTATGAACTATTTTTGAATATGAACAGAAAACCTGCGGAGAAAACTAATTTGAACAAGACTTGTGGATGAACATAAATTAGGATTGAACAGAAAGGTATAATTAAAAAAAGGATGTTGAACGGAAATTATGTATGAACGATTTAAAAAAAAAAAAAATAAATGTAGGGGTGCGAACGGAAACCTAGTATGAACAGGAAAATTGTTCTGAACTATTTTGAATATGAACGGAAACCCGAAGAGAGAACTAATTTGGACAAAAATGAATGGATGAACAGAAAATTTAGTATGAACTATTTTTGAATATGATCAGAAAACCTGCAGAGAAAACTAATTTGAACAAAACTAGTGGATGAACAGAAATTAGGATTGAACAGAAAGGTATAATTCAAAAAAGGTGGTTGAACGGAAATTATGTATGAACGGTTTAAGAAAACAAAAAAAAAATGTAGGGGTGCGAACGGAAACCTAGTATGAACAGGAAAATTGTTATGAACTATTTTGAATATGAACGGAAACCCTAAGAGAGTACTAATTTGGACAAAAACTAATGGATGAACAAAAACAAATTTTGAATATGAACATAAAAGCTGGTATGAACTATTTTTTAATATGAACAGGAAATTTGGTATGAACTATTTTGAATATGAACAAAAACCCTGCGAGAAAACTAATTTTAAAAAACTAGTGGTTGAACAGAAATCATGATTGAACAGAAAAGGTATAATAAAAAATGTTGTTGAACAAAAATTATGGATGAACGATTTTAAAAAACCCCAATAAATAAATGTAGGGGTGTGAACGGAAACCTGATATGAACTATTGCATAAATTGTTATGACTATTAATGAACAAGAAATTTGTTATGAACTATTTTTGCAATATGAACTAAACCTGCAGGGAAAACTAATTTGAACAAAGCTAGTTCATGAACAGAAATTAGGATTGAACCGACTATTATATAATAATACAAAAAATATAGTTGAACAGAAAAAAGGTATAATAAAAAAGGTGGTTGAACAGAAATTATGTATGAACGGAAACCTTGCATGAACTATTTTTTAATATGAACGGTAAAAATTGTTATGAACTATTTTGAATACAAACAGAAACCCTGCGAGAAAACTAATTTTAACAAAACTAGTGGTTGAACAGAAATCATGATTGAAACAGAAAAAAAGTTATAATAAAAAAATGTGGTTGAACAAGAATTATGTATGAACGATTTTTAAAAACCCCAAACAATAAATGTAGGGGTGCGAACGGAAACCCAGTATGAACAGGAAAATTGTTATGAACTATTTTGAATTTGAACAGAAACCCTAAGAGAGAACTAATTTGGACAAAAACTAATGGATGAACAAAAACAATTTTTAATATGAACACAAAAGCTGGTATGAACTATTTTTCAATATGAACAGTAAACCTGCAGAGAAAACTAATTTGAACAAAACTAGTGGATGAACAGAAATTAGGATTGAACAGAAAGGTATAATTAAAAAAAGGTGGTTGAATGGAAATTATGTATTAACGATTTAAAAAACAAAAAAAATATATAGGGGTGCGAACGTAAACCTAGTATGAACAGAAAATTGTTATGAACTATTTTCAATATGAACTGAAACCCTAAGAGAGAACTAATTTGGACAAAAATTAATGGATGAACATAAAATTTAGTATGAACTATTTTTGAATATGAACAGAAAACCTGCAAAGAAAACTAATTTGAACAAAACTAGTGGATGAACAGAAATTAGGATTGAACAGAAAGGTATAATTAAAAAAAGGTGGTTGAACGGAAATTATGTATGACCGATTTAAAAAAACAAAAAAAATGTAGGGGTGCGAACAGAAAATTGTTATGAACTATTTTGAATATGAACGGAAACCCTAATAGAGAACTAATTTGGACAAAAATTAATGGATGAACAAAAAACATGATTGAATCGAATTTTAAAAACCAAACAAGAAATGTAGTGGTATGAAATATTTTTGAATATGAACAGAAAATTTAGTATGAACTATTTTTGAATATGAACAGAAAACCTGCAGAGAAAACTAATTTGAACAAAACTAGTGGATGAACAGAAATTAGGATTGAACAGAAGGTATAATAAACAAAAGGTGGTTTAACGGAAATTATGTATGAACGATTTAAAAAAACAAAAAAAATTGTTATGAACTATTTTGAATATGAACGGAAACCCTAAGAGAGAACTAATTTGGACAAAAACTAATGGATGAACAAAAACAATTTTTGAATATGAACAGAAAAGCTGGTATGAACTATTTTTTAATATGAACAGGAAATTTGGTATGAACTATCTTTGAATATGAACAGGTTCACAAAACTAATTTGAACAAAACTAGTGGATGAACAGAAATTAGGATTGAACAGAAAGGTATAATAAAAAAAGGTGGTTGAACGGAAATTATGTATGAACGATTTAAAAAACAAAAAAAATAAATGTAGGGGTGTGAATGGAAACCTGATATGAACTATATTTGAATATGAAAAGGAAAATTGTTATGAACTATTTTTGCACATGAACAAAGAAATTTGGTATGAACTATTTTTGAATATGAACAGGAAATTGGGTATGAACTATTTTTGCAAAATATGAACTAATAACCTGGAGGGAAAACTAATTTGAACAAAGCTAGTGGATGAACAGAAATACGGATTGAACTGACTATTATATAATAATATGAAAATTAGGATTGAACAGAAAATGTATAATAAAAAAGGTGGTAGAGCAGAAATTATGTATGAACGGAACCCTGACATGAACTATTTTTTAATATGAACGGTAAAAAATGTTATGAACTATTTTGAATATGAACAGAAACCCTGCGAGAAAACCAATTTTAAGAAAACTAGTGGTTGAACAGAAATCATGTATGAACGATTATGTATGAAAACAGAAAAAGGTATAATTAAAAAATGTGCTGAACAAAAATTATGTATGAACGATTTTAAAAAACCCCAAAAAATAAATATAGTGGTGTGAACGAAAACCTAGTATGAACAGGAAAATTGTTATGAACTATTTTGAATATGAACGGAAACTCTAAGAGAGAACTAATTTGAACAGAAATCCTGATTGAATCTAATTTAAAAAAAACAATAAATGTAGTGGTATGAACTATTTTTTAATACGAACAGGAAATTTGGTATGAACTATTTTTGAATATGAACCGAAAACCTGCAAAGAAAACTAATTTGAACTAAACTAGTGGATGAACCGAAATTAGGATTGAACAGAAAGGTGGTTGAACGCAAATTATGTATGAACGATAAAAAAACTAAAAAATAAATGTAGGATTGTGAGCGGAAACATGGTATGAATAGGAAAATTGTTATGAACTATTTTGAATATGAATAGAAACCCTACAAGAAAACTAATCTGAACAAAAACTAATGGATGAACAGAAATCATGATTGAATCGAGTTTTAAAAACAAAACAATAAATGTAGTGGTATGAACTATTTTTTGAATATGAACAGAAAACCTGGTATGGACTATTTTTTATACGAACAGAAAATCTGTAGAGAAAACTAATTTGAAACAAAACTAGTGGATGAACAGAAATTAGGATGCATTATTTTTCTTTGTAATAAAATATAGAAATAGATTTTAAAAGAAATGGGGGATGGCGTCGGCGACGCATCATTAGATCGGTTTTTTGGCGAGGGGAGCTCAGTTCAAAAGAGCTTGGCGGATGGTCGAAAAGGCACGATTTAGGGTTCCCGAAAAAAATTTAAAAAGTTGCATGAACAGAAATTATATATGAATAAATAATTTGTGAGAGATGGTGCACTCAACCAAAAAGCTTGGTTTCCCAACAAAAAATAGAACAAAAAGACTATAAATATTATATGAACGGAAAATATAACTCTCCATGCAGATGGACTTAAGATGATCGATGAGCTAGGTAGCTAGCTAAGTGGTACAGTAAGTAGACGAATGCATTATGAAGTAGTGATACATCCATGGTACTAGATTACTAGTAGCCTAACTACCCTACCAGAACATGCATCTCAAGATCCACCAGAGTAACCACTAATACATTATGAAAGACTAAACTTCATGTAAAAGTACTTCATACAACAAAACTCGAGAAGAAAAAAAGGTGCACTGAATTTGGAAAAAGTGCCGTCCATGGCAACACACAAAAAAGCAGAGTAGATGCCAACTACAAAGTAAGTACTGTTACATGATCTGAACACATATTCCTATGTCAACTACAAAGAGAAGATGCCAGTCCCTCTAAAGCTTCCTGTTTTTCTTGGTCTCCTTAGCAAATTCTACTCGACTCTTATTCAAGTTTGAGAAAAACATGTTGTAAGCCTTCAGCATCCTGTATTTTGGGATTATACCTTGCAAAAACAACAGGTCCTGTGTGAAGAGAACGCAGGTACTTTCAAAAAAATTATGGGATTGACAGGTTTCAAAATATTTTTTGGTACAATAAGTATAGGAAAAAAACGATAGAAATGTAAAACACCTTTGTGAAATGCTTCATGGTCTTTCCATTCCAACTTTCTGCGTACAACATGACATAAAATCCACAGTCATGCCTGCAAAAACCAAAGAGTGAAAAAGTCTGTATGAGAGGATGAATACATTTCTGTATATAACAAAAAAAAAAGGACAGACATGCATGAGGAGATAAGAAACCAAATGATTCAAGTGAACACGTACAAAAGTGAATGCGCAGGATAGTTAGGAGGAGTGAAAATTTTAAAAATTTCCAAATCTTTGCACCGTAAGTCGATCTCCTTCATCACTGTGTTAAGATTGGAAACCTGTAACCCCAAAAATGAAAGAAAGGTGAGAACTGCTGAGGCAGAAATATAGAAGCAAAAAATAAATAAACAAATGTTTAAGAAAAATATAATAGGGAATGGATAAACGAATAAGCTACCAAATTCTGAAGAAGCTGACGTTGGGTACAATCATTAGTCATGCAAGCGGGGTCAAAAAAGTTTATTGACCCAAATAAATTATTGACACATGCCAACACCCAATGATTATCCAGAACATTTGGGAAGTAGAGCTGTTAGAAAAAAGGAAAGACAAAAAAAGGTAAATTTCAGTACCCCTATGAACCTAATCAACATATATTGCAGAAAAAAAGATAAAATTTGGCGGATGTTATACACGTACAAGATCAATTTTGGAAATGTCAACTTCACGATTTATCCTTGTAAATTCTGCAACAACAGATTTCTTGTCGAAAGCCTGAGGATCTTGCATTAGCTTTGCCTAGTAATGCGGAAAAAGAAATATAAATTAAAAATATAGTAGAAAGAAGAACAAGCTGATAAGTATAGAATGAACAAAGTAATAACAGTAGGGAAAAAGCTTACAGCAATGAAGCTACTGAACATGTGCTTTTTAAGAAAAGGTTTTTTCAATGGAGAAATCTTTGATTCTTCATTAAAGACATAAGAATGTGCACTCATCACATCATCTGCGATATTCCCTCGCTCTTTGAATGAACTCACAAGAGTTTCGTGATTGACAGGGCCCCCTTCGATATCAATGAACATGGGACTGAAAATGACAGAGACCAACAAAGAGACCATGTAAGAAACAACTACAAAGGACCAAGAACTCGGAACAACTATATGTCAGAAACCCGGTCTTCTGACAGAGGCAAGATCAATGTCCATGTGGATTTTATCCATACAAAAAGAAGCACTTGAAAAAACATGGAGAAAATGAAAAAACTTACTGTTCTTCCTGAGATAAAGACTTGTCCCTCATGACTTTTGCATAGAATGACTCGACATGAGAATTGACAGCTAATTTTGAGATGCATAGTTCGGGTGAAGTGGTTTTCGCAGCACGTTTTTTCCTGTTCTTTTTGTCTACAGAGTCATGACTGATACTTGGCTCACCCGCTGCAGTACACACATGTGTTTTATTAAGTTGATGCCATGAAAAAAATGAAAGAAGAAAACATGAAAAATCAACATACAAATGGAAAATAAGAGAGATAAAAAGCACATACATCCCGAAGCACCAGCAGTGCCTTTTAGAGTCTCAATTGGTTCATCCACTATACCAAAAAGAAAAAATATAAACCAATAAGCAAAACTCAGAAAAAGAAAGTGTAAAAAGAAAAAATCAGAAGGAAGCACGCATTAATAACAATAACAAAACCTTCTGTGGGCAACTCAATGTTTGATAGGGGATTTCTGGACTTGAGACCTCCAGCCATCATTAAATTTTCAATTTCAGGTAGCTCACCATATGACATAGCTATGTTTAGTAGTCCATCACCAATGTAGCTGGAATCTACATATAAAGCATGGTACATAAATTTTAGTAATCAACAAAAAGAAAAAAATATTATTCATGATAATGTAAAAACTAAAAAAGTAATTGCTACTACCTTCCGTGTGTGGGATCTCAGTGTCAACAGGAATGTCGCGACCACTAGAAACATACAGGCTCACTACATTGGCAACAGGGGCAGCAACAGGAGATTCTGGGATCTGGCTTGTAGTTGCGATATCAGCAACATCAGGAGAATCATCGATCTGAATTATAGTTCGTTGAACATCAGCAACAGAACAAACAGGGCTGTCAACGGCAACAAACTGAGTAGGGCTCCAATCCATGGTATCGGGATAACCATTTGATGGCGGGTCAAGAAGAACCTCTTGTTCAACATTGACATGGCCAACATATGCAGGAACACCTATGTTAACATCCTGGTATAGTTCAACAAAGACATAAGCATGCAAAAATGTGTGGAGTTCAAAACAAGATACCTAGTAGGGCCAGATAAAAAGAAAAAAGATGAAAAACATCCTACATTGGCATTTGATGTGGGTCCATCATCAGTTCCGTCCTCGCTGCCACTCAAAATATCAGGTTCTGGTATGTAAGGAGCAGGCGCCACAATCACCATGGCCATGCCATATGGGGTAAGAGATTTGTCTTTTATCTGATATAAACATAGTAGCAAGAAAAAATGTTACTACTTTTTGAAGTCTAATAACTATTAGATATTTGAAGAATAATACAAGCATACAGGAAAACAGTACATATAAAAAAATCGAAAAAATAAAAATATAAATATAAAATAATACATACAGGAAGAACACCGTATGATTTGCGTGATGTCCTCTTGCGGTCTAAGCTGACAAGATGCTTGAAATCTTCATTCTTGATATGAGACATCCTTGGCAGACGGTAATCAATAGGACCAGAGTTGCCATTAAAATCAATGAAATCCATGTAAACAACCTACATTGGATAAAAGCATGAAGCATTAAAATGGTCCAGAAAAACGAACAAGAGACAAAATAAATAACTTGTTTATAGCATTTCATACGTACTCCCAATAGTGGAAGGCAGCCACCAATCCATGTAATTCTGTTGTAGTCAAGAGTGTTATTGAAGATTTTGTCCTTCCAACTATCCATCTCTTCAAATAAATTGTCAAGACAGAGACTTCCAAAATCAAGATATTCAACCAACAATATATCCCTATCCCTTAAAGAATACAAGTACTTTGGATTGATGAAGTTATATGTTGACGGGCAGAGGACAGTAGTGATGTAGAATAAAGTGAAGCTCCGTAAGAACACTCTCTCGTCGTTAGAACCAAGCATGATATACTCCACCTTGCTAACCGGTATAGTACTCCCATCAAGATACTGGCTGCGAAGAAATTCTACTTCTCTGACTGCATCAGCATCTTTGCTATCCAACACAAACGGGACAGTCCCATGTTCAAACCCAAACACTTTGTCAACAATATCCTTAGTGAAGAAAATTTGTTTATCTTTATGTTTGAAGAAGTACGACCCTGAACCACCATAAGAAGTGTGACCTACTAACCACTGGAGCAAATTCATAGGGATCATCAAATGATCTGGTACATTCAGCATATGTGACATGTTGTGATTTTTGATATGACCAATCTGAATTGAATTAAATTGCTTGACAACTTTCCTAAACCGAAGGGTTGAGAACCTAGTTTTTATGGTCGGGTTGCATTGTGGGACTACAACCAGCATATTAGCACCTACATAAAACATATGAAAATTTGTATTGAAATAAAAGGTATGCATAATAGCACATAAAAAAGACATCATCATGCATAAAATTTTACATGGTTAATAATAGAAGTGCTATTATCATATAGAATAAAAGCATGTAAACATCAACTTACGCATGACATAAAAAAACAGCAATCTGTCTAACACAAAAATCAGGACCTAGTCAAACAGACATCATCATGTATAATTGAACTAAACGACCCAAAAATCATAGAACCATGTTAAAACGTCTAGGTAGCTCCCCACACCAGCACCTACTGAAAACAAACATCATCATGTATAATTGAACTGAACAAAACCAAAAAAAATCACAGAACCATGTTTAAAAACGTCTAGATACCTCCCAACACCAGCGGGGGGCAGAAAAAAAAGTAGTGCTAGTATCATATGTATACAAAAGCATGTACAGTAACTTTCGTCTGATATAAGACTGCAGCAATTTCCCTAACGAAATTCTAGATACGCACACGAATCCGCACCCCCGTGGGGGTGTGAAATTGCATCACAGATCTGCGAGTACGAACCCTAGAATCTAAACACATAAGCCCCGACCCCCTCCGCAAAAAATCCGACCATCATAAGATACACGAGCAAAACCCTAGAAAAATCACACTAATCCGTCGAGGCTCCGATTCGGGTATAGAAATCGGTCACGTAGAGGGGAAGGAATGAAAAGCAAGGCCGGCGATGAACCTTCTGCCGCCATGGCGGGCGACGAACCAAGGTAGACGGCAGCTCGGTTAACCTGGAGCCGCAGAAGAAGAAGCAGGAGGGGAGGAGCCTGGAATCGCGGAAGAAGAACCAGGGGGAGGTGGATTCTTCAGACACTCCCGAACATTCAGAAACCAGCCGAAAAAAACATAACGCCCGATAATGGGCTGGCCCATAAACCAGGGCGGTACGCCTGCAAGTCGTCCAGGGGTGCGCGGCGCGAGAACATATTGCCGCTAAAGGCGGCAAATAGGGTTCACCGATATCGGGGCGGGAGCTCCTTTATGTCGCCTTAAGGCGACAGATCGTACAAACGTCGCCTACTAGAAGACCTTCTTGGGCTCGGCCCATTCGCTCGCTCGCGTTCGACTGTTTCTGTGTGACTGTTTCTTCGCACCAGGCTGATCGCGAACTTTGCCTGCATGCTCGACTGGTTCCATTCAGTTTCTGGGCGGCTGTTTCTGCTTTAGACGTACTACTGTAGGTGTTCTCTTACAGTGGATAATTGAAGGTTTAGAGTAAAAAAAATCATTTCACAAAAAACATGAATTTCAAAACAGGAAGATTTTGAAAGTTAAGTGCACATGATTTTCACGGATGGGAACTTGAAAAGTGAGGTACACAAGATTTTTTTAGAGAGATATAGTGTAAGTACACATGAATTTCTCATGGAAAGTGTAAGGAACGGAAATGAAAAGTGTAATCATGCTTTCTCAACTGTGAAATCATTCAACTTTTGTTTGGTACTTGTTTCACTTCAACATTCTTTGACCACTGAGACATCTTCAATTCCACTTGTATGCTCTCAAATTTTTTTTGAATCTTCACCATGAAAAAAAAAACAACTGAGTTGAAAAATATCAAAACATACATCATGAAAAAAGCCAGTGAACGAAACCTATTTTTGAACGATTTTTCAAAATGAACAGAAAATGGGGTAGAATGGAAAACTATTTTTGAACGATTTTAAAAGTGAACAAAAAGGTCAGTGAAAAGAAACCTATTTTGTGAACGATTTTTAAAAATAAACAGTAAATAGAGGTGAACGGAAACTATTTTTGAACGATTTTAAAAGTGAACAAAAAGCCAGTGAACGAAACCTATTTTTGAACGATTTTTAAAAATGAACAGAAAATGGTGGTAAATCGAAACTATTTTTGAACGATTTTAATAGTGAACAAAAAAGACAGTGAACGGAACCTGTTTTTGAACGATTTTTAGAAATGAACAGAAAAAGGGGTTGAACGGAAACTATTTTTGAATGATTTTAAAAGAGAACAAAAAAGTAAGGTGAACGAAAACTATTTTTAACAATTTTAAAAAATGAACAGAAAATGGGGGTGAACAAAAGCTATTTTTGAATGATTTTAAAAGTGAACAAAAAAGCAGGTGAATGAAATATATTTGTGAACGATTTTTTAAATGAACAGAAAATGGGGGTGTACGAAAACTATTTATGAACGATTTTAAAAGATGAACAAAAAAGTCAGTGAACAAAATCTATTTTTGAACGATTTTTCAAAATGAACAGAAAATAGGGGTGAACTGAAACTATTTTTGAACAATTTTAAAAGTGAACAAAACAAGCCGGTGAACGAAACCTCTTTTTGAACGATTTTTAAAAATGAACAGAAAATGGGGTTGAACGGAAATTATTTTTGAACAATTTTAAAAAGTGAACAAAAAACCGGTGAACGAAACCTATTTTTGAACGATTTTGTAAATGAACAGAAAATGGTGGTAAATCGAAACTATTTTTGAACAATTTTAATAGTGAACAAAAAAGTTGTTGAAGGAAACCTATTTTAATTTGAACGATTTTTAAAAATGAACAAAAAATAGGGGTGAACGGAAACTATTTTCGAACGATTTTAATAGTGAACAAAAAAGATAGTGAACGGAACCTGTTTTGAACGATTTTTAAAAATGAGCAGAAAAAGGGGTTGAACGGAAACTATTTTTGAATGATCTTAAAAGAGAACAAAAAAGGCACGTGAACGGAAACTATTTTTGAACGATTTTAAAAGTAAACAAAAAAGCTGGTGAACGAAATATATTTTTGAATGATTTTTTAAATGAACAGAAAATGGGGGTGTACGAAAACTATTTATGAACGATTTTAAAAAATGAACAAAAAAGTCGGTGAACAAAAAAGCTGGTGAACGAAATATATTTTTGAATGATTTTAACAAATGAACAGAAAATGGGGGTGAACGGAAACTATTTTTGAATAATTTTAAAAGTGAACAAAATAAGCCGGTGAACGAAACCTCTTTTTGAACGATTTTTAAAAATGAACAGAAAATGGGGTTGAACGGAAATTATTTTTGAACAATTTTAAAAAGTGAACAAAAAAACGGTGAACGAAACCTATTTTTGAACAATTTTGAAAAATGAACAGAAAAATGGGGGTGAACGGAAACTATTTTTGAACGATTTCAAAAGTGAACAAAAAAGGTAGTGAAAGAAATATATTTTTGAACGAGTTTTAAAATGAACAGAAAATGGGGGTGAACGGAAATTAGTTTTGAATGATTTTAAAAGTGAACAAAAAAAGGCCGGTGAACAAAACCGATTTTTTAAATGATTTTAAAAAATGAACAGAAAAATGTGGGTGAACGGAAACTATTTTTGAACGATTTTAAAAGTGAACAAAAAAGTCGGTAACCGAAAACTATTTTTGAATGATTTTTAAAAATGAACAGAAAATGGGGTGAACGAAAACTATTTTTGAACAATTTTAAAAGTGAAAAAAGTCGGTAAACGAAATCTTTTTTTGAACGATTTTTTAAAATAAATATAAAATATGGGTGAACGAATCTATTTTCGAGCGGTCAACTGTTAACCGAGTAACCGACTGGTGGTAGGTTCGAATCCTACTTGGGGAGATTTCAAATGAGGAAAAGCTGGTGTGATCATCTAGTTGTCCAAAAAATAGCAGCTAGGGCTAAACTTCATTTCTTTTACCCTCCATTTGCTAGCAGATTTCATACATGAGCCTCGATGAAAAAAATCAAAAGGAACCTAACACAATGATTATTATAGCTAGTTTTCGAAGTTAGCCCTTGAATTCTCAAGCAAAAACAAAATGAATATATTCGAAACAAGGTGATAAGATGGATATCGAAGGTACTGGCAACATATTACATCATAGCTGCTACTTGGAAGAATCAGTTCATACAGACATTTGCATCAGTTTTTCAGAAAAAGCTGCCGGGACGAAGGATTTGAGGTGAACTCTGAAGAACAAGGCAGAATCATAAAAGAAAACCTATGCTTGATTTTGGGAAGTGATCGCTGCACATCCATAACAATATCTGTTGCAGAACATAAAAGAAAGCCATGAAAACATGAATGCACACATAACTAGAACAATGCTACATATTTCATAAGAAACAAAAAAAACACAAAATGCATGTTCTACATAGTATAAAACAAAACTGGTGTGTATTACTGAATATGCATCAAAATCGCAAATGGCAGATACCCCAAGCAGCATAGAACTGAAGGAACAAAGCACATACAATTCTAATTAGAACGGGTTATATTGGAGAGAAACTGGACAACAAAGTTTCAACTAATTACCTTACAACCTCTAACACCCATAGATCAGCCACGGAAAAAATCAGTATATCTACACAAAAAACAAGCTCGCGACGAATTGAATAGTATCTGTGCAAAAGTATTGAGCTCCCAACCAACTTGGTGACGAATAGAAACATGAGAATATCAGATATTTAGCACATATAACTGACGCATAGGCACACCACACAGATACGCACGGGTGGTGGAATACCCTCCCTTAATCAGATATGGCACACAGATCTACCGCATATAGACACACTGCGCGGAAAAAGACATGAAAGTGGATATGGATTTCAAGGATTACTACCCAAAATCCTACCGCACATGCGCAAATCCATGGACGCAGAAAAAATGAGAAGACGAGAGGAAGTTATGGATCGAAGGATCCGTACACATACCTTCCGCCGCCATAGCCGGCGACGAACCAAAGAGAACCAGTCATTCACCATCGAAAAGAATCCAGACAGTGGGAGTTTTAGAATACGCAGATCTCACAGATCGGGAACAGAAGCAGTGGAGAAGAAGGAAAATGGAAGCAGCTTCTATCTCCTCGCTTCGAGACGGAGACCGTCGAAAAAGAAATGAAACCTTTCATCAACAAATGGGCCGGCCCAGAAAAAGGACGGTTCAGGCGACGCGATCAGAACCCATCGCTAACGGGCGATGTATAGGGTTCGCCTATCGGGGCGGGGGTATTGGAGAGAAATTTCGATTGTTTGGGCTGTTCCATTTCATACCAGCCCGGCCCAAACACAACGGATCAGCAGCTTATGACCTTTTGGGCTTTCGTCCGAGCGCCTGAACAAACCCCAACTCCCAAACCCCAGGTCCCCTCAGCCGCCTCGACGCCGTCGCCGCCTTGCCGGCAGCTCCTCTCGCCGCGCCGCCCCCCTGCCTCCCGATGGCCGCTACTGCGCGACCCTTTCGCGCCTGAGCCTCGTACGGCGGTCGCTGGCATCGCCTTGTCCGCCTGGCGTCTGCAGCCGTCAGGGGCCGCCGGGGAGTAACATCTCCCGGCTTGTCCTGAAGCTGGCCCGTTTCCTGCTGCTTCGTTTCCGCCATGAGCAACCACCTCCGCTCTGCGTTGAGGGCATCTCGACTCCGGTGGGCTCCCAATGTCCTCAACAAGCCCCCCAGAGTCCCGCCCTGGTGTGCTGCCACTTCGTGGCATGTACAAGAATGGTTCCCGGCATCCGGCTGGGTTGCTCCGAGTTTGATCCGATTGCGGCCCTATTCAGTTGCTCCCAGCCACAACGGGGATGAAGCCTTGGTGGATGACGTGGAGGAGGAGGGTGAGGTGGATTCGAACATCAAGAAAATGCGGAGGAGGCGGACATTCCGTGCCGCGCAGAAGACATTCATGGAGTACCTCCATGTCACGCGCGGCATGTCCTTCAGTGATGCCGAGCATATAAGCAAGCGCTCGCCCGTTTTCATTAGCAAGCTGCTGGGGGAGGTGAAGGATGCCATGAAGGAGCCCGTGGAGGGGGGAGGTGAGGTGATTTACAGGTCGCATGTGAAGAAGAGGGATATGAAGGATCAGAGGGTCAGCAAGGCTCTGATGCGGTTGTTTCAGTTCAACCCTGTCAACGAGTTCGAGCCGTTCTTCGAGAGCATCGGCATCAGACCGAGTGAGTGCAGTTCATTTATGCCTCGGGATCTCATGTTTCTCACGGACGATGAGTTGTTGCTTGATAACTTCCGTGAGCTTCGCAACTACGGTGTTGCACGCAGCAAGATTGGGAGGATATACCGGGATGCTACGGAGGTGTTCAGTTTTGGCCATGGTGTGCTTGCATCTAAGCTGAAGGCCCTTGAGGAACTTGGGATCAGTAAGACCAATGTGATCAAACTCGTAATTTCTACTCCTGTTGTACTGGTTCGTGACCTAAATGTGGAATTGAAGATCCTGGAGTGGCTAGAAGACATTGGAATCCAGCGGGACTGGATTTACCAATTCTTGTCTGCTAGGAAGTCCTATAATTGGAGCAAGATGGTTCAAGTTCCCCAGTTCTTTGTTGACTTGGGATTTACTAAGGAAGATATTGGTAGAGTGGTCAGGAAAAATCCAGATTTTCTGTTGGATGGCTCGGGAAAGATGCTATTTGCAGTGGTTCTCATGATGCTAAAAGCGGGATCCGGAAAAAATGAGTTATTTGATCTTTTTATGGACTTCCCAGATGTGTCAGCCGAGAAATTCACAAGTAACCTACGGAGGGGAATTGTGTTCTTTGCTGAGATTGGCTTGAGCGATGAGGATATTAACAAGTTTATTGTTTCTCATGGATCAGTGCTCGGATCTGCCACAGTGAAGAAGCCAAACAGCATTCTTACACGTCTCAATGCAGGGAAGAAGCGCATGCGCAAGATTATAATGGAGGACCCAACAATGTTGATGAATTACACATTTGGGTCAAAAATCAGCAAGCTACCAAAATCTGACCCCTACGAAGAATCATTCAATGCGAAAACAAAATTCTTGAAAAGCATAGGATTTGTCGAAGGCTCTAAAGATATGAAGAAGGCATTCAAAGTTTTCCGTGGTAAAGGTGACGAGCTACAAGATCGCTACAGCTTCTTAGTGGATGCTGGGTTCGACCCAAAAGATGTAATACAAATGATCAAGGCGGCTCCACAGATTCTGAACCAGAAGATCGATGTCCTCAAGTCAAAGATATCCTTCCTTGTAAATTGTTCAGGGTATCCTCTGAGTGAACTGGTTGTTTTCCCCGCGTTCCTGTCGTTTACCGTGGAGAGATCCAAAGTTAGGATTTTCATGTACAATTGGCTGTTAGAAAGGGGGGCGGTTACTCCTAACCTAGCTCTAAGCACGGTCCTAGCTTGCTCAGACAAATGTTTCATGACGTATTTTGTGAGAAAGCATCCCATGGGCCCTGAAGTTTGGGAAAACTATAAGAGGGAGGTAGCTAGAGCCAAAAACATGCCATGTACTTCAGATGATTAGCATCCGGTTGCTTGATAATTCTTTTGATAAACTTTTGGTCATGTGGATGGTGTTTTTGCTATCCTGCAGATTGAACTGGTTAGCCTGTGCTGGAGAATATTCTGGGCAGAAGATTTAGCAAACCTCTGCATTGAACTTTTGGATCATGCTGTTAAAACTTTGACGCATTAGAGTTTGTCAACTTGGAGAAATACTATAAATGCTTCAGTCTTATGTATGTACTAAGGTGATCGAAAAATATACTTGTTGCTTTCAGTTTGTTATTTGTATCTTTGGAAATGGCTGCTTGGTAGGTACAGCTGGCATGCAAGGATTTCTCAGGAGAAAGAATAATGCGGAGGCAGAATGCATGTCTGACGAAGAAAATGATTTGCCGCTTTCAGTTTGTCTCTATGGAACCTACTTCCACCCTCCTGTGGATGCGGCATTAGCGGTCAACGAACTTTCCCTCTTCTAAGGAGGAATCGGCTCAGGCTAGATGGGCATTCAATAACAGATTAAAAGGTCTGTTATTTCAGTAGGGTTATGAAAGCTGTTTTGTACACATCTTCCTCACTCATCCTGCTGTTAAAACATTTTTTTGCTCTTGAGAAAGAGAGATACTTCCTGTGAAACACTTTTCGAGAAGATGAGGAGTAAATTTCATGGATGTAGGACAGGCACATTTGTATAAGTAAATATGGAAGTGTTCCCATTTGTGTGCTGTACAAAAAGACGATATAAGATAAATATGGAAGTGTTCCCATTTGCGTGCCGTACAAAAATAGACATGTAAGAACTGGTGTAGCTAGTGACCATCTGTGCACAGATTTATCCCCCCCATAGAGTTCCCAGTTATCATAATCTCAGATTTTGTTTTTGTTTTTTTGCAGTTGCACCATGTTGTATGAGAAATGTACATTTCTTTTGGGCACTCCAAAAGTGCACAGTATCTATAGAATATGCTGCAAAATCATTCTGTTGAGCAGATCTCCAAAGTGAATTTTAATATTACGTTGGATGAATTCAATCAGATGCGTGTGATCTCTGAGCACCGAACCCAACTGTTCTATGTTTTGCAGTCAAAGACAATCGCTGGGTGGATAGGATTTGCTGACTCACTACCACCAGGAAATCGCCATGTAACTTCCTCCTGAGCCAGTGGACCACGCTTGCTCATGATAATGCCCCGACAGCGGCACGGTGAGATTCAGCAGGGGCGGCCAGGGCCAGGTTTGCAGCCCGATCGCTTGTCATGTCCCATTAATACAATGAAGCCAAGAAGTATAGTCTTAATCCTACCACGACAGCCGACTCCGTGGAAACATAATAATAACACTATCGCAACACTGCTTTCTACGAAAAGCCGAGATCAAACTACAAACCTGGAGCATGTACCTTATGTTTATTAGCTAGATTCGATGGAACCTTTCTCTTTAGACATATACAATGACCAAAAAAAGGAAATTTCTGCCAGTGACCATGATTTTGAACCAGAGAACCACATTATACGACAGATCAAGTGCAGTTTGTTAAGCACATGCATCAACTGGAACAAAATGCACCGAGAGTGAAATAATGTAACTTATTCTTCCATTTATTCTTTCCTTGACCAGTTAATCTTACAAAATTCTTCCATCAAAAATAGCTCTCTAATCCCGACGAAAACTACATCCTCATCGTCGTGACACCTAGATTGATTGATAGGAGTTCCTTGGATACAACACTGTGCTTAATTAGTTACATATTGGACTCGAATGGAATAATTGAATGGAACCTATATTTACATATGGAGCGGTGCAAGAGCACCGGTGAACAAGACGGCCTAGGCACCTAGCTTGTTATCACTAGGCCATGAACTGCTAAGCTAGAGAGGCGGCTTGTGGTTTCACCATACATGCCTACATCTCGCTGAGCAGGTTGCTGATCTTGCGGAGCTCGGTCAGAGCTGCCGTTGCAGTGACCTGTCCTTTCCCGCCAAGGATGTTGTTTGAGAAGTTCTCCATGGGGCCAGGCTGGCTTCGATCTTGCTGAAACGCTGACTCGATCACCTATAAATCACATTGCAACTATTGTTACTGACGCGGAGATAAGTTACATCATACTACATGTTTCGCAACTAAGGATATAGAAAGTTCTTCTTTACACACGAACAAAAAAGTATATCTTTTCTTTTGGCACATATGGACTGCAACATAGTTCACAAAGAACTTCAGAACGCAAGCCATGCAATTCTAATGGTAAGACACTAACATTCAATGTGGAAGATTATCTGAATAACTTTATCAGGATATATAGAGGCTAGCAAAAATATCCATAACATAGAAATTAAGAAAACTGTGAACTAATACCACAAGGAAATAAATGCTGCTGCATATAATACCTGTATATTTTCAAGCATGCTTTGTCCAAGATTCTTAAATGTACCAATAACCTTCTTATCACCAGCAGCCAACTTTACGTTGCCACGCGAGTTATCCGAATTCGCATCAGAGCAGGACGCACGAACACTATCTTTAGCATCCGATGTCTCACTGCTACCCTTCTCGAAGCTGCCTTCACCCGAGGGTCTGCCTAGCTTCAACAGCCACTGAAATTTACTAATAAATGGCTTCCTTTCATTAGAAACTACAGCTTTCTCAGAGGGTCCATCTGGATCTGCAGTTTTATCAGATGTTCCTGCTTCTGAATCTTGAACAATTTTGCCGTCACAATTACAGCTGGATGACTCATCTTGAAGGATTTCATCCTTGTCATTGTCACCAGCACACGAATTTGAAGTCACACTACTTCTCTCGGAATCGTTATCTTGAATGTTCTCATGTTCATTGCCAGCAATGGCTGAATAAAACACTGGAGAATTTTCGCCGCTAGAACAAGCTTCTGGTGCACACTGTGTTCTTTGTGTCTCACTCTCATCAGCTGGCACTACCGGTGAATTTTCTTCTGGGATAACTTTTGCCAGACATGGTGGGCTTACTGTCACACTTCCACTAGCTGCTCTTAACTGTGAGGGCTCTGCAGAACTCACTGAAGGCTCCTTGTGAACTGGGACAACAGGGAATTCATCTTGTTCACTTTTCCCTGCAATTTCATGAGACCTCCCCACACTACCTGAAAAAGTATTCAGAAGGCTCCGCCTGACTGAATTCCGAGCATCAGTTTTGGCGCTGACTACCTTCATCACTGGAGAAGGATCTGACTCTGTCCTAGACAAACCAAGCTTCTGCCTCAAAGATTTCTTTATTTCTCTACTGAAAGAATGACCCTTCTCAGTATCCTTGGGAGATGTCCCATCATTATGCAAATTTCTCCACTGCTTTTCCCAGTAACTCTCGGATAGAGGATGCAATGGAGTTCTTGGAGGAGTTGAAATAGAGAGGTTGCTGTTAACTCTGTCATACTCGCAGATATCCCTCTTTAATGGGAAAGATGGAGATGGAGTGTTTGCATCAATTGCAATAGACTGCAGGGATTTCGCCTTATCAATTAGCTTCTGCACATTAACATTCGTTGGATAATTCAATAGTCTCTGGAGACAGGAGACATTAACCTCAGTAGCCAACAGAGACGATCTAACATGAAGAAGCATAGAGACTGCCATGGCTGCAATGAATGCCCCTCTAGCTGAACACAAGATCCGAAAGCTATATTCCTCATCATTATTTAGCAGCATATTGTTGGAACAGGCAAAGACTTTGTCCCATACTACTAAAAGATCATTGAGGCAGAATTCTCGTCCAAACAGGACCCTCAGCCAACGAAGTGCAAACCACTGTGGTTCCACTTTCAGCTCAATGAAATGGTTATGAAGAGATGGCTCAACGGTAGAAAGCAAATGATATAATGCTGACGAGGCTTCAATAGCAGGTGGTAGGCTTGAGCTAGATCCAATACTGGATGGAGAGTAAAATTCTGCCATGCGAACCACTCCACCACCTCCGTCCATCAAACCAGCAAACATAGCATAGGCATCATGTTCCATGAACCTCTCAGATAATACAATGCCTAGTTCACCTTCCGCTCCATATGCATCACTAAGTAAAATTATTTCTTTTGTATCTAGGTCAAGCTCATCAAGACTGTTAACTGTGGAAGCACTTTCAGAATCATTCTCATTGTCAGCTTCTGAGCTCCACTTTGGGTCCTTTCTAGGTTTATAACTAAAAACCATATCAGTTTCTGGGAAGGGTACTCCATCAAAATCATCATTGAAGCAGTCTTCATGGAGTTTTCGTACTTGAGACAGTTTATCAATGTCGACCTGAAGAACGTACACTAGAGGAGCCAATAGCTCATGCATTCCTGTGGAAAGATAATCTATATGTCATAATAAATTCAGCAAAAAAACAAGAAAACATAAATGCAAAAATATACTGAAATGGCTGTGCTAATTAGTCAAATACTTAATGTAGATACTTTGGTGCTACCCGACATTGCTTTTAAGGGATCTCAGAGCTAATTAATATGCTATCATAATGCCATCTAAAAATATGGTACTCTTGTTTATCAAACGATAAATTTTACCAATTTAGTGACATGCAAAGATAAATGGCCCTAGAAGATTTCAGACACATCTAGTTCTCAGCGGAAAGGGCAAAGCGAACCAGATTCACCGCAACCACTTAAGAATGTACAAGCAAAATGATTTTCTTACCTTGGCGGTACCCATACTCTGGGTGCTGGAGACACCACATCAACAGTATCTTGCGCAGCATGGCCTGGCAAGTAGGCGTTTGAAAGTAACTACCATCTTCGGGATATAATCGAGACAAATCTTGGTCAACAGTCTTCTCCAACTCCGCCCCTCTGAAAAACCGACCCCAGCTACTTTCTGTAGAAAAGGGTTAAACAAAATTATCACGATGGAGAATATGGAATCATGTCGCAAAGCATCAGGCATAACTTGGAGGATTTGTTACATATCACCATAAAAAAGACAATTTTGTGCGAACAAGCTATTAAGTATTAACACTCTGATTGATAGGCTTCATCCTTTCCTCTTAGGCTCTAGCAAACTACAAAATGAAAATAAATCTAATACATTTCTATTTCCATCTCAATGTGCTAAATATCACTAGACAAGCACCACTCATCATCCGATAAATTAAGTGCCCAAACAACTCATGGAAATTCAGGATACCACTTTGTAATATAAATCTATGATGACAAGTGCACAACAACTAACAGACATTCTGTTATTAGAGATCACGCAAGTGTTTGAGGTAGAAAATGAGCCATCCATGTTAAACTTATTCTCATCGTAATTTGTTTACCATGTCATCATCATAATTCACAAGATCATGTTTCGGATCAAATACCTGGGTTCTGAGATAGCGGGTTGTCCACAAGAAGGTTAGATGATCTAGCCTCCTCCTTTGGAAGATGAGGGTCTACCAGAAGACGGCGCCTCAAACTAACATACCTACAACAAACGTGAAACAGATTGAATTTCTCAGGTAGAAAGAACACACTCGCACAAGGGCACACCCAGAAATAAGAACAAGTAGCAAACATCATTGCTCCAACCATTTATAGAACACTAACAGCACCTATTTCTCTCACCAAAATTTCGTCTCAGCAATCTCTCTTACCAAAATTTCAACTCATGGAACACATACTATAACATATTGCACGTGCACGGTAACACCGACAAATCTGAAATCTAGCAATCTATTCATATGACCATAACCAAATTACAGGCATTAGCCCCAAATGATTACACTAATTTTTTTACCAGGTTGAGAAATTAATTACCCATCATAACGATCTGACGAAAACAACACCTGGTGCTGGTGACGCAAAGAATCAAACAAGGAAAACAACCAAGCAAGAAAAACAGAAAGAATTCCTACCACAAAAAGACAACACACCAACAACCAAACACCCAAGAATAATGATGGCAGCCTCACCTCCGGCGCGAATCGGCGGCGGCGCGGCGGAGCTCCTCGACGGAGGCCTCCGGCGACGCCGGCAGGATGCCGAGATCGACCCGCCACCGGACGCTGCGTAGACTCGAGAACCGCCGCCTCTCCTCCTCCTCGGCCATGGCCAGGCCCCCTTCAGTCGCAGGCGAATTGGACTCCCTCGAATTAACAACCACAACGGAGAGCCTAGAAACGTGGCCAAAACGCTAATAATAGCTTTTGTTAATCTGTAGCAAGTGGAACCCAAGAAAAGAAGGATCTTTTCAGAACAGATTCGGTTATTCGAGGATTTGGGGGGTGGAGTGGTAAGGGGGAGATGATTTCTCCTCTCCTCTTCTGTAGCTGAGGGAATGGCGTCCTTGCTTTTTGCTGGAGAAGGGGGTGTGATTTGGCCCGGAAGGGGGGGGAGAGAGGGTGGGTTAGGCCGGGGAAGAAGCTAGGAGAGGTCTCTCTTTTATGATTGCGACTATCCGAGGGGAGTGGTAGTGAGGGTTGGTATAGGGGGCGGTACGTTGGGTTCGAGGGATTCCAACCATAGTGTGGAGAAGACCCGCCCCAGTGGGGATCCCCCGCGATAGTTAGAGGGGGCGTTGAGATTTTGTTCTCTATTGGCAGTAGAGCAGTTGGTAAGAGAGAGATGACGGATGATGGCGATGACTAGGAGAGTGGTGATTGGCAAGGTGGCTAGGCTTATTGGCCTCTTCTCTTTATTTTCGTATACTATATTATGTATGAGTTTCTAAGATATGTTCATGTAATTTCCTAGACATTTTCATAGCGTTTGGATGTTTGTGTGTGCGTGTCTAAATGTGATGGGGGGCATGTATGGATGAGGGTACAATTGAGTTGTAGTCTATTTTGGCGGAAAGGTTAATTAATAAAAAAAGAACGCCTTACAAGTACTACGAGGGGTTGTATCCGTCCTTCCCGCCTCTTTGCTTTGTTGCTTCTTTCGGTTTGTGTAGTTTTTACAATCAGCTAGGTTTACGGTTCATCGCCGCGTTAGGCATATGTTTACTAGCCCGCAAATGTGAATCGTGGTGGAAGACGACGACTGGTATGTTATTCAGGGTTTGCTGAAGACGTCAAGATGGGGCGGTGGCAAGAAGAAGATAATGGTAGGTTAGTTAAGGCGAATAGTTGACAATAGGTGATAAGGTGAAGTTCCCAAAGAGTCGGAAATGCAAAACGGTGCCCGGGCTCATATGCTCCCGGTTACTGTTCCGATTTTTTTGAATTTTGAAAACGCTTAAAAAAATCTGAAAAAAATTGTGCGGAAACATATCCATGTATTTAATACTCGTGTAAATTTTCGACAGAAAATATTAATTTTGCTCCCTGTGCAAAAAGACAAATATCTGACAGCCAAAATGGGTGAACAGTCCATTATTCAAAAAGATAGATTTGTCTTTTTTGCACAGGGCGTAAAAATTGATATTGTCTGTCGAAAATTTACACGAGTATTGAATACTTGAATATGTTCATGTCCAATTTTTTTCAGAATTTTTCGAAGTATTTTCATATTTTAAAAAAATCGGAACAGTAACCGGGCTCATATGAGCCCGGGCACCAAAACGCCCCTCTCCCAAAGAGTGGTGTGTAGTGGTAGTGGGGTGGGCAACATTGTAAGAGTACGAGAGTGGAGGGTGGAAGTTGTGGCGAAGGGTAGGGGTGCCAGAAGACATGTGTGAGTGTGAAGGCATAAATAGTTGCATCGCCGAGGATAGACATACAGGTGGCGGGTGGAAAATCAGTGCAATTCTACAAAATGTGGTGTTGAAAAAAATGCAAAAATAAAAATTTGGAATCCTTGTTCATTGTCACATTGGCTGCATTTGGTGTGTACATATGGACGAGTGGTTTCAAACTTAGTAATGACGCTGGAGGAATTCTATAGAACCTTTATTGGTTTTATTTTGATGTGAAATATTATGTTCAATAAGACCTTCAGTTAATTCGCTGTCGGAGGTCGAACATTATGTGCCTCGATTTAGCAACGCGAGAAACATTTATTTGTTTACTTATTTTTTTTTGAAACAAGTCAAAAGATTTATTATTTTTATTTTTTAAGAAGAAAGTTTTTAGAGGTCTTAGAAGCCTAGCTATGGTCAACGGACCATAACTAAAAAAAATATCTCACTCTCTCGACATCACATTACTAAGACTTTGCCCCGGCAAGGCACCACATGGCCACCTCTTCCTTGATCTTTGAAACAAGCGTGCTCGACGTCGAGAATTTTTTGGAAAACCCGGACATTCCGCTCCTTCCAAACTTCCCACGATACTAGCATAACAAGAGAGGCGAGAGCCTTCCGATATGGCCCCCTCTTCCGATATTTGTTTACTTATAAGATTTGCTAGGAAATGACGAACCAATTCCAAATCTTCTGGCAGTCCATTCACAATCCGTGCTTGCTTGCATGAGTGGTAATATTAAGGATGAGGTTATGCATGGCTCGGTTGATTATTTATACAACGTGTCGCTACTAGCTGACGTTGAGATTACAAAGGCTGGCTGGAGTTTAATCTCGCGTGCCGCAGACGGTTTCGTGGAGCTGTGTGTTGCCGTGCGTTCTAGTACCTCTTCGTGACACTCACGGGTTAAACTGAGGCCGCTCGAGAACGAAATGTCTGGCCGGATGATTGCCATCACGCTAAGGTAGCAGCCACTGTTGATTAGCATTAGTTTATGTTAGTTAGACTGACAGCGGCGGCGGACCGAATTCCTTGTAATCCACCGCAGTGTCAAGGCTGAAGAAGAAAATTAATAACACAGAGATCGATCATGTGCAAGTTGCCGGAGCTAGGTAGAGCACCGGCGGCATCCGCGGGAACCCAGCCCGAATATGCTCTTCAGGCGATTCGTATATATGTTAGCTTGGTCCTAACTCCGAGAGGGTACCTGAAGATTATTTTTGTCCTGTTTATGAAGTTGTGATCCAAATTGTTCAAACTTGTGTACAGTAATACTCCCTCCGTCTCAAAATAAATGTCTTTGATTTGTTCAAATATGAATATTTCTAAACTTATTTTATATATCGGTTTTGCTAATTCTAAGTCGACTGAGAATTAACTAAATCTCAGTCGCCTTTTTAACCGTTAGATTTCGTGTCGTGATTCGTGCTAATTTGTGAGTTGCACATGGTTTGCAATTGTGTGCAACTGACTGAGAATTAGTTAAATCTCAGTCGCCTCCATGACCGTTTGATTTGTGTCGTGATTCGTGTTGATCTAAGAGTTGCACATGATTTGCAATTGTGTGCAAGTGACTGAGATTTAGTTAAATCTAAGTCGACTGAGAATTAGACACTCCCTTTATATATAGATGCGTTCATATTTGAGCAAATCTAAGACACTTACTGTAGTAGCTTTGACCTGAACCTGCCCAGCCAGCCACCCGATCGTGTGGCAGTAGCCAGATCGATCGATCGGAGAAGACAGGTGCGGACTACGTACTCTAGCCAGGCAGCTGTCGCGTGCACGCACGCAACGCGAGCAGCTCCGTCACCAAGACCACAGCAGCCATATCCTCTCGACGGAACACGAGACGAGAGAGACAAAACCAGAAGCAAAAGCAAGTTCCGGCCGGTTTCCGGCCGATGGCGACGCTCCTAGCTAGTGTCTCTGGCTCATAATTAGCACTGTTCCCTCGATCGAGCACCAAGCTTTGTGTTTTTCTTCGATCGGCCTCACGTTTTACGATTCGAGACCAGAAGCATGGATGGTCCAAGCAGCTAGAGGTGAGGATGACATGGATGGCAATGGCCCTGCTTGTTGCGCGCTGGCTCGTGTGTAATTTCCTGGACATTTTCATAGCGTTTGGATGTTTGTGTGTGCGTGTCTAAATGTGATGGGGGCATGTATGGATGAGGTACAATTGTGTACGTTGTTAGTCTATTTTGGTGGAACGGTTGTAAATAATAATAGGAGAACACCTTTTTTTTAACTAGGCAAAAGATTTGCCATTTTCATTTAATAAGAGAGAAGTTTAAGAGTATTACAAACCCATCTTGACCAAAAGGCCAAGGCAAAAAGAAAGCCTATTCTCGCAGCATAATGTTACAAAACGCTTTTGGGCCCGTGCACGTCCCCACATAACCATCTCATCTTCTATCTTGTCACAATTAACATTGTGGCGGTCAGTGGCGAAGGACGGAAAAAAATTGAGGTCGGGCGAACTCTAAAGCGAAGAAAAATAAGATGCAAGAAAAGTAAAATTGTATAGACAAATTGATACTTCATACGATATTAAGCAAAATCACTTGGTACAATACTAGCAACAACATTTTTAAATGAAAGTGGAACCAACAAACATACCGAATGAAGCTTTAATGACGTCTAGATATCCCAGGCAGTGGCAATGCTCTACCTTCTTTCTGAAAATCTTTCTTAATATCTTCAAGATCAAGACTCTTGAATATGTCTCGCTCGATGTATATCACCATCAAATCATTAAGCCAACCATCGGACATCTTGTTGCGCAACTTGGTCTTGATGATATTCATAGCTGAGAATGCCCTTTCAACTGTTGCCGTTGCCACCGGTAAAAGCAATGCCAACTCAATAAGACGGTAAACTGTAGGAAATATGATATGTCTTTCAAGTTCAACCATCTTTCTAGCTAGGCTTGCAATATCAAGACAAACTCTAAAATCTTCAATTCTTCTCATGTGAATAATGAATAGATCAAGAGTATCTCGTATGTGCTCACGTTCATAATCAGAAAAATCCTCATAATAAATCTCTGTAAGCCTAGCAATCTTAGTCACATTGAACCTAGCAAATGAGTCTCTTGGATCAAGACAAGAGAAGCTCCGAAGAACCTCTGAAGATGCCTCATTAAAGCGATGATCAAACTCGATGCCCCAAAGAAGTATCCACACGAGTTTCATACTTTACAAGTGCATCATTAGAATAAGTTGTCACTTTGCTTTTCACACTTGTCTTTTGATTCTTAAAATCATCACATGCTGCCCTTGAAATATTATGGATGCTACATGGTCCACCCTCATGCTTACGAAATGCATCTATCCCATTTTCCAATTGTCAAACCCAGATTTGCTAAACACATCATGCCCGAATTTCTCATCCATCCGATCATGTTTAAAAAGATAACAGTAGAAGCAATATGCCTTGTCCTTTTCCACACTATATTCCAACCAATGAAACTTTTTATACCATGGTGGCCGAAAGGATCTATTATCTCTATTTAGGGGGAAATTATGATGAGTTGGTTGAGTTGGACCGTTCTTTAGATAAGCAAATCTAACATCATCTATAACATTGGGGGTGAAAGGACATGGATGTCGCCTATGTGGTGAACCAGCATAAGGAGATGAGTGGTCGTCTCTTGCACTTGGTTGCAAAGCTTGCAAAGGCCACATTTTTGCCAACCCCTCCGTACAAGCCTATCCGCCGTCCAAACGCGATTTTGGATCACTAACCAAGTGAAAATTTTGCACTTTGACGGCGCCCAAGGCTTCTAAATTTGAGAAGGCATCGTTGAATCGATATGCCCGAAGAATCGCATTTTGTAGGCCGAACTAGAAGAATAACTTCCATCCTTTGTGAGCTTCCACGTGATTGAATCCGGTACCCCGGGGGTAAGATGCACCTCGGTAATGAGCCCCCAAATATGAACAAATTGGGTTATATGTTCAAGAGAGAGCCCCCTTTGCATGTTGACTTGAGACACCCAAAAATCATTTTCAATAGCTTTCCTAACCGTGCACTTATTTTTCTTTGCAATGTAAAAGACCAAGGGAGCAATATCCCTGGGTCTCATTCCATTAAGCCATGAGGACTCCCAAAAAAGCAATTTCTCGCCGTCTCCAATAGTGACTTTGGTGGCAGCCGCAAAAATATCACAGTCATTGGCCGAGCAACGGGTTCCAAGACCCCTCCATGGCTTGGAGTCGTCGCTCCAATCAAACCAAAGCCACCTTAGCCGAAGTGCCGAAGCAAATTTCTTGAGGTTTAGGATTCCAAGGCCACCAAGCTCCTTTGTCTTGCAAACTCTCTCCCAATTCACCTTGCATTTTCCTCCGGTTACCTTCTCACTAGCAGCCCAAAGATAAGCACGCCGAATACCATCTATTTTAAGGAGGGTCTCCAATGGTACGTCAAGGACGGTGATGTAGTAGATGATCACACTTGTGAGCACCGCCTTGACAAGAACCGAACGACCGGCCATGGTGGTGTTCTTTCCATCCCATTTGCGAAGCTTGCCGGCGACCCTGTCTTCCAAAGGATGGAATTGAACCCTCTTGAGGCGCGTCACCGACAAGGGGAGGCCAAGATATTTCATAGGGAAATTCGTTCAGCTAGCCGGGAAGGCTTGTAGAATCACATCAAGATTGAGGCTCTCGCATCTAATGGGGGCAACTTGGCTTTTGACGCAATTTGTAACTAGCCCGGTTCGTCTCCAAATTGTTCAAAGTTTGATCTACGAAGTCAATGTCTTCTTTTTTGGGGACAATGAAGATCGCGGCGTAATCGGCATATAGCGATGTGCGAATTGTAGGGGTTCTTCCTCGAAGCTTTTGAAGATGCCCTTGCTCGGTTGTACATGTCCTAGAGAACACCTTACAAGTACTACGAGAGGTTGTACATGTCCTTCCAGCATCTTTGCTTGTCTCTCCTCTCAGTATGTGTAGTTTCTACGATCATTTAGGCTTACAGTTCATCGTGGTTAGGCATATGTTTACTGGCCCGCAAATGTCAATCACGGTGGAAGACAACAACATCAATGTCATTCAAGTTTGCTGAAGACGCCAAGACGGGGCGATGGAAAGAAGAATATAATGCTAAGGTTGTTAGGGGGAGGGTGTTAAAAGGAAGAGTTGGCAATAGGTGATAAGGTGAAGTGCCGAGAGTCATGGGTAGTGGTGGTGAGGCGGGTGACATGGTAGGAGTACGACGGAGGGTGGACTTGCAAGAAGAGATGTGTGAGCGTAAAACCATAAATAATTGTATCATTGGGATAGACATACGGGTGGAAATCGGTGCAACTCCGCAAAATATGATACTGGAAAATACAAATAAAATATTTTAGAATTGTTCATGTCATGTCGATTGTATTTTGTGTTTGCATATGGAAGTGGCGTTTCGAAGTTAATAAGGCAGAAGGAACTCCGTAGGACCTTTATTGATCTGAATATTACGTTCGGTAGGGCCTTCATTTTGAAGATAATTTACTATCGGAGATTGAACATACAGTGCCTCATTTATTTAGTAATGTGAAAAACAAAAACAAAAACAAAACTGTAAGAAAATCGAAGTTGCTAGGAAACGCGACCAACTCCAAATCGTCTAAGGCCATGTACAACGCAGGTGCTTATCCATCAACGCCAGGATTTTTCTCCCGATCGATCGGCAGTTGAAGTGTACAATCCCGGCCTATAGGCGCTTAAGTACCGGCATCAACGCAAAACGCGCCCGGCGTAATCTTGCCTGTCACTACGGGAAAGAGACAAGTCGCCGACGGCCTTCCTATACGCCGACGGCCAAATGTCGGGGCCGTCGGCGTACAAGGCGAGCTGAGAAAGCCGACGAACGGCCCGTCGGCGTAACAAACCCCATCGGCGTAGACTTTAATACGCCGACGGCCTATACAATCCCGTCGGCGTAGAACCCACCGCTAACGGACGCCCCGACGGCGACGAAACGGCCGTCTTGTTAATATAGACGCCGACGGCAATGCCGTCGGCGTATTGTTAATATAGACGCCGACGGTTATGCCGTCGGCGTAGTGGTTTTTTTTATTAATAAAGTTTTACTTATTTCTGTATTTACTTTTATTTATTTATGTATAAATTGGGTCTATAATTCTCGTCCCTATTTCTGTATCCCACCCGCATAAAATAACGGTTCGATTCTTCTGGAACCCGCATGAAATAATGTTTTCAACCCATACTTAAGAGGAAACAAATCTTAAGACAATGTGTGTATACCCATACTTTTGCATTATGACAAGTACTCTACGTCTTCAACCCCCCCCCCCCCCCCAACATATTAGGGTTTCGGAGCTAGCTGTGTTCGTGGAATTCTGGCACGTGTTATGACCCGAACATGAGGAAGGTCACACCGGTGATCTATGTCTTGCACCATTTGGTGAATCACACATTCTAACACACTTCCACACATATCATACAAAAATAACTTCGGAACGAAACAAAACGCCTGGAGAAAGAGGAACAACATATGAAGAAAACATAGGTGGGGACACACACACAACACTCAGTACTCAACATAGATGAGAACACACACATTACTCAACATAGGTACTCAAACTAACTACGACCAGGTCCTAAGCCGCGCGGTGCTGAGCCGCGGACGCTCTGCTTCCAAAGAGCCGGAACCATGAGAGACTCGCTCGCATCATAAGGATTCTGAAGTAGCGACCAACGCCTGCTACTTGGATTATTGAACAAATACATGTAGCGAAGGACGTGCTCGTCCTCCTCCCTAATACGGCGACGTACCACCTCCTCGGGGGCCGGCGCTCTGAACACATTCCGTGGCCAATACCACCAAAGAAGATCCGGATCGATGATGCGACCTGGATCCCTCACCAAGGTCCCCGCCACGGAAGGTAGCCTCTCCCAGTACCAGCCCGGCGGATGCCAGTCCCGGACATCGCCATCCAGGTTGATCAAAAGGGGCATCGAAAAGGCCGGCGCGGAGGAGAAGCAGCGCGTGGAGGAGAGACGGCGGCGCGTGGAGGAGGGCGACGGGTTGGCTCGAACCGGGGACGAGGTCGTGGGTATTTATGCCCAATTAGGAACAAGCACACGGATCGTGTGTTTCCTTCGAGCTCTTGTGAGCCGTTGGATCAGCGGTGTGTTTCTTTCTGGCGCTTGTGAGCCGATCGATCAGCGGGCATGTAGTATGTCCAATCAGCATCAAGCACACGGATTGTGTGTTTCCTTCGAGCGTTTGTGAGCCGTTGGATCAGCGGTGTGTTTCTTTCTGGCGCTTGTCAGCCGATCAATCAGCGGGCATGTAGTATGTCCAATCAGCATCAAGCACACGGATCGTGTGTTTCCTTCGAGCGCTTATGAGCCGTTGGATCAGAAGCACACGATCCGTGTGCTTCCGATCAAACGGCTCACAAGAGCTTGAACGAAACACACGATCCATATGCTTCTGATCCAACGGCTCACAAGCGCTTGAAGGAAACACACGATCCGTATGCTTCCGATCCAACGGCTCACAAGCGCTCGAAGGAAACACACGATCCATGTGCTTCTTCCCCCGCTTGCCGCCTTCGTCTGCCGTGCATCGCTTCTTTGCCATGCGCCGTCGCACGGCAAAGAAGCTGAAAGTGCGTCCATGCACTCTACCAGCACATTGCCACACATGATCCTTAGCCTCTCCAGGTCGTACCGATCGGCGTGAAAAGGAAGAAGCTGAAATGAGGAAACAACATAAAATAACGTTCCCAATTTCGGTATCCACTTCTGAAATGAAGACACTTGCCACAACTCAAGTCAAGAGAATGAATCAGATAAACTAGGAAAAGCTAGGGTTTTCTCAAGAGTTGCAAGAGTTGGGCTATATGTGTGTTTTTATTGTACCTAGTGACTAACCTAACCCAACCAAGCAAAAAGATCAACTGAGCTACCCCCTTTCGACGCCCGTACCGGCCGTAGACGGAAAAGAGCTAGGGTTTTCTCCAGCGGGTCTAGGGTTTCACCGGAGAGGGGCTCCGGAGCGTCGGAACCCCACCAAAAGCTAGGGGGTGCCATATCACATGTGTACAAGTGTGTTTTGGGTATTGCCGTCGGCGTATGGATAATATAGACGCCGACGGTTATGCCGTCGGCGTATGTGTTTTTTTTTAAGTTTTGCTTATTTCTGTGTTTAGTTTTATTTAATTCTCTATATATAAGTTTTAAAGGAAGAAGCTGAAACGAGGAAACAACATAAAATAACGTTCCCAGTTTCGGTGCGATTATGCTCTTCAGCTACTTTCTTATGCTTCTTTGTCCAATCAGGTGCGATCGATGTCGTATAACCAGAAGAGGCACTGAGAGAATAGAAGAGATGTGAAAAAAGAAGATGATGGAATGAAGACACTTGCCACAACTCAAGTCAAGAGAATGAATCAGATAAACTAGGAAAAGCTAGGGTTTTCTCTGGAGTTGCAAGAGTTCAGCTCCTCCAGGTGGAAACTCCCATTCCGGATGGAACCGATGGGATCATGTGATGACATGTGCCCAAATTGGGTTCCTTATGTGTTCACATGTCCCACCATGTGAACATAAAAGGCAAGAAGAAGAAACACTAGAAGAACAGAAGCGTCGTGAAAAGGAAGAAGCTGAGACGAGGAAACAACATAAAATAACGTTCCCAGTTTCGGTGCGATTATGCTCTTCAGCTACTTTCTTATGCTTCTTTGTCCAATCAGGTGCGATCGTGTAACAGCCCAGATTTGGTACCCTAAAATATGGGCCAAATTTTCACTTTTTGTTTTGCATTGCATCATGGCATACATATTTAAATTGCTAAATTAAATATTGCCACCATTGAAAATCTTTAAAAGGAAGTAAACCCTTCCCAAACTTCCAAACCAAATGCATTGTTCAAATTAGCAAACCAAAGTATTCTGGAATTTCCAAATTGTCCAGGAAGTTCCAAGAATATAATTGTTTAAATCTTTGTCAAAGACAATTGCTTGTTAAGCAAAGTAATAAATATTTGGAATTCAAATTGGTTTAACCAAATTGTGAATTCTGACTCCAAGTTAAACTTTCCCAAATTCAAACTAAAATCATGGGGAGCTTCAGTATTATTGTGAGAGCCTCCATGAATATTTTCCTTATTTTTGAAGATGCTTAATTGCTCCAATCAAATAAATGTTGGAATTTATCAAGTTGTCATATTTAAACACTATGAGCAAAAATGGTGCAAAACTTTTTATTTTGCAGAACCAATTTTTGTGGAGCTTCTAACTAACATGGGGATCTTCCATGAATTTTTAAAGAATTTATTGAGCTTTTTAAATGCCCCAAATAAATGTTGCAAGCCGCTGGTTTTAAATAAAAAGGGAAAAAGTTTAAACCTATGACAGTGGGCCCTCCCTGTCAGTCCCTCCTCTCTCCCTCTTCACTGTGGCGCACAGGAACTCCACTGGCGCCATGTCGCCGTGGCCGAGCTGCCCGCGCGTTGCCGGTCCCCCCCTCTCCCTGGGTCGATAAGTGGAGCAGCCACGACGCCCTGCTTCTCCCTCTCCTCTTCCCCTGCTCCTTGCTCCCGCGCTAACCCTAACCCTAGCTCGCGCCCGAGCTCCTGCCTCCGCCGGCCGCCGCACCGTGCCGCCATCTCCGGCCACCCCGAAGCCAGCCGACGCCGCCCCTAGCTCCGCCTCGCCGTGCTGCTCCTCCCCGCGCAATTAATTGGACCGGAGCCGCTCAAATCGGCGCCGGCGACCTCGTTCCTGTCCGCGTCGGCCGGACGCCGTCGATCACCATTGCGCCACCGCCTGGCCTCCCCGTGCCTCGCCGTCCTCGCCATCGCCTCTGGGGTGAGCTTGTGCATCCCCTAGACCTCCTCCCGCTCCCTCTCTCCCTCTCTTAGCCGCGGCCACCGTGCACCGAACCGCGCCGCCACCGCCATGCTCGTCGGAGCTTGTCCCGGTGACCATATGGTCCAAACGCCGCTTCCCCCCGACTCCCCTCTCCTTCCTCTAGCTAGTGGTGCCGTTCCCCGCGTCCAATTGCGATTCAAATCGACGATTTGATGATCAACAAGGCGCTGGCCCTCCTGCTGACGTCAGCTGTTCTTCAGATTTTTTTCTTTTTAGGAATTAACAGAAAATATTGCAAAACTTTGCAAATCCATAACTTTTGAACCACAAGTCCAAAAATTGCAAATAATATGTCAAACTGCTCAGCAATAAAATGTCTATCTGCTAGTGCCTTTGGTTAATTTAATTGGACAAATTAGTTTGCCTTTATTTAATAAAACAGAAAAGGCAGAATAAATGTTGAATTTGGAAAATCCATAACTTGAGTTTTAATCATCCAAAAATTATGTTTAAGCCCTCAAAATGTTCAGTGAATAATTATCTACAAGTTTACATAATTTGAGAAAATTTTAGATTTAATATTGGTGTTGTTTATTAAAATTAGATAAAATGGCAGAATTAAATCAATTGTTGAAATTACCATAACTTGATAAATATTAATCCAAAAATTGCAAATGATATACCAATTTGATCAGCAACTCAAATGCTATTCAACTATGTTAAAATCACAGTATGTAAATAACTTTTACCTTGATGCCAGTTGCGAATTGGTTAAATTGATTTAAATTGCTTAACCATTTAAATCGCCATTTATTCATCGTTAATCAGAAAATTGCAAATGATATACCAAAATGATCAGTGGATTAATACCTATCAAATAATGTCATTTCCATGCATATAAACCTAATAATTCAGTACTGGACATTTTGTATAATTAGCTATTTCACTAAGTTAAAGATGGAGAGTTTTAACCCCTTAATTATAATAATTGATGTAGGGGTTCCATTTAACTTGTGGGACATGCCCAATACCTTTTCATTGCATAATATGACCATCTCATCATGATTGTGCATTGCACCTTGTCTTCGTGTTATTTATTTCGTCTCTTGTTCTTGTTTGTGTTCCGTTAGATTCAGGAGTCGAGGTTCCACCACAATACCTCGACAAACATTGCGACCATCTTTATCAACAAGGCAAGAGCTAACCTAACCTTCTTGGCATATCTCATCCTATTAGTACAAGTATTTTATCCACCATAATATTGCATTCGATTCTAATGTCAACTTTTGGTCAATACTAGAGTATCCTATGAAATGCATGTTTCCCTAAACCAATACATGTTTCCCCTTCCTACGAACCATAGGTTTGATGTGATGGCCTGAGTAAAGATATAACTGTTGTATATATGCTTAGCTATGCTTAGCCATGCTTAGTCAGAATGCTTAAGTTGTCCGTTGATTATTTCCATAATTGTGATTTGATGGAATGTTCGGACAATGTGGAAACTTATGGTACTTAATTAAAATGCTAAAAGGCTTGGATGAGTTGCCAACAAGGTTGTTGGTGTTTTTCCTCATTCTTGCCGCCTAGGTGTGAGTGCTTATCGACCGAACCAAGAACCGAGCGTGCTTCCAAAGGTGGGAGTATGGGCTCCTTACTAACCGAATAATTAGTGCGGGCGTATCCAAGGGTCCTCTAGTTTGAGCTTTCCATTTGCGTGTGAGTTGGATGGATGAAAAAGAAGATGATGACGATGATGACGATGGTGGTGATAGGAGTGGCGATGGGGCAGGGTGTTGAAATAGGCGCTGAACTTGTCCTGTCGTCACGACGACCCTTGGATAGTCTCATGCTTTGTAAAGGTTTAACCGCGCCCGCCCTGCCGGCTTTCCCCGGAAGAGAGCTAATTGCATAGGCAAGGGGTCGGACGGTACCAATGGTAAAAACAGTACACCCCTGCAGGGTTTAATCTTTTCGAAAAGCCGTGTCCACGGTTATGGACAAATCTTGGTGAGATAGGTGAGATCATAGAGAACTTGAACCTTTAATCAAATGGCAGCTAGAGGTTGCATAATCAATGTGTGATAAAGGTTCATTTCCTCGAGGGTGATTCGAGGGAGTGCCTTGGTGGAGATAAGTAGTGTTTCTGAATACAGTAGGTTCCCCGTGAACCGAAGAGAAAAGTGTTACCCTCTTATCCCCTTATGAAAACCTTCTGATTAGACGATGCCATGAGTCCTAGTCTTCGGAAGGAAAAATCAGCTTTATGCAAAACCACTACCTTATATAGCTTTGAAGCCTCCGTCTGCATCGGGCCTATATCGCCCTACTAATTCTTGCGAGTACGTCGTACTCAGCCTTGCTTTGTTGCTGATTATTTTGTCTCAGAGGAGGACGCCACCGAACTGGAAGGTGGGTTCTACGTTGACTTCGACGAGTAGTCTGGGGTTCCCAGGTGGCAGCTTGGGACGTCATGGAACAGGCTGGCACGGGATGTTTATCTGTAGGCCTCTTAGGCCATAATTTGGATCTTGTTGTTTAGACAACTTTAATTTGCTTCCGCTGTTGTAATGATGGGTCAGTGACCTCTGATGTGTCATTTGCTATCTTTCTCAATTATATGAGTTGAACTATGATATCTTTGTGTCGTAGAGTCTGTGATGTGCCAGTTCGTTCCACAAGTCTCGGTCTCTTTACTATACATGGAAGCGATGTCTGAGCTTATGGCATGATTGAGGTGTTGTGTGCCGATGATCCATTCCGAGCACACCTGCCAATAAGTTTTGGCCTGGGATTGGTAAACCCAGTAACCCTCAATTGTGTAGCATGACCGGTTACACAACGTTCCACTGTATAGTTCTGGGGTCGGGGCGCTACAAATTGGTATCAGAGCAGGACTGCCTGTAGGAAACCCGTTCTACTGGTCGATGTCGAGTCTAGTGCGTGAAAACTATTTATAACCTAAAAAGGAGTTGTGAAAACCATCTTAGGATTCTTTTTACTCCTTATCCAACTCGCTCTAACTCTGAGTCATCTTACCTCTATTTGATTTAGCGGTTCTTCTGCTCGTCTGGCGATTCAAGAAATTAGGTTCACGGGGTTGGTTCCTACCTTTAGTCTACTGGTTAGGTTGTTTCCGTTTCTAGAAACCGAAGTAAACTCCGTTGTTCTCACCCAATGAAGAAGAAGGTGCAAGACATCCGAAGCCTCGAAGACGTTTCGCACCTAATCGGGTATTCCTCTCTTTGAGTTATGGCCCATGGTCTTGAACCGAAGGTCCCGGATTGTACTGGAATTCTGGTGTATTGATTCATGAGGGTTGTCACCCATGTGAGCACTATGCTATTTGTGAGTCCCAGTACATGAAGCTGATCTTTAACCCAAGATCTTTCCCGTTGATTCCTGATGTTAATTGTCAAACCCTACGTTAGGTTGGCCATGTTTGAAGTTAATCTTCAATTTGGTGGTTGTAGTCGTAATTGAAATGCGGCAACAAACCTCTTCTCTGTCACGAGCTATAGCTGGATATTCTGTCATGAAATCATCTGGATCACGACAAGACTGCTCTTCGTGAGTTTTCTATCAGAGTTTGTGTTTTCCTCCAATAACACTTGTTAGTAAAACCCTTTCAGCACTAGTTGTTGGAAGAGTGCTATCTTGTGCTTCTGTAACATCTTGGGATTCCTCCTAAAGCATGTTCCTTACTCTTAATCTGTTGTTCGACCTGTGTCTGTCTGTCGACAGTCAAGTGTTGTCGTGCATTGGTGTGTTCCGATGCATGTTACCCTTGTGGCCCGTCAATACATTCCACATCGGGATGTTAGGAGAAACAAACTCCGGTACCTTGTCCATTTCTCGGACCGGGTCAAAGTATTGTAATCAGCAGAATCAGAGGCTTGTCCAGCTTTTTGGTTCTGTTCAACCTTAGAGTGTCACACTCTTCCATATCAAGAGGTCGTGCTTAGTCTCATGACGTACTCGATGAAGTGATGCTCTTACCCTTCCTCATCCATCTACCTCCGAGCTACTCGGGCTCGAGATTGTTGAGGATGCATATTGATGTGGAAATCGGACATTCTTAGCAATTGATATTGCTTTGACATCCAAGGACTTTGATGGCGCTCTTAGCACGATTGGTAATCAGATCATCAAGCCGAGTTTGACTGTGCTGCCAAGTCCCTTGTTCAGGTGCCCACTTTCGGTCAATAAGTTAGATTCGTGTCAAAACTCTAAAGATCACGGCGTTTCGCTTGGAAAAGCAATTTTCCTCTCGCAATCTAGCTAGTGTTCTGGAGCCGGACGCTGTAGTCAATTTTTGAGAATCCTTACCTCTCATTAACCGTTGTAACTCCTCCCTTGGACATGTCAAGTCTGGAAGATCCGCACGCTTAATCAAATCTGAATCTCAAGCAGAAATGATGGTTGGTGTTCGTAAGAATATGACATAGGCCTTGTGTAAATCCAGCAAGTTTGAGGTGGTGGTTGCCCTACTTAACTGGAAGGTCTATTGTGATATCCTCTTGCCTTTCATAAACTCAAACCACTCTCCATGAGGATATTGTGCGACTTATTCTAGAAGTTGTCCTTATGGTCTCTTTGCAATCTTAAGGGTCCGACCTGGCTTATCCCGAAGCCAGATAGTGGTATCTAGAACATCGAGGAGAACATTAACGTGGTGTTGCTAAAAATGTCTCTCGGTCATTTCTCCTATCCTTTGCTCGACCTTTGTTTGGTCAAGTTGTTCCTAGTTTTCCCCAATGGCTTATGGTCTTGTCCAAAGTTCATATTTCCAACCCTTGGAGAAAACTTGTCTGTCCCCTTGAACTATCTTCTGACTTTCTCGTCGGCACGTCATGCCTGTTCTCTTACCCTCTGCATCAAGGAAGATCATCGTGGGATCGAGAAGATCGTTGAAGTTAAGGGTTGCCGTGTTCCCTCTTCCCTCTTCCTACTCTAGGAATCTCGGGGCGAGATTCTTGTAAGGGGGGTAGATTTGTAACAGCCCAGATTTGGTACCCTAAAATATGGGCCAAATTTTCACTTTTTGTTTTGCATTGCATCATGGCATACATATTTAAATTGCTAAATTAAATATTGCCACCATTGAAAATCTTTAAAAGGAAGTAAACCCTTCCCAAACTTCCAAACCAAATGCATTGTTCAAATTAGCAAACCAAAGTATTCTGGAATTTCCAAATTGTCCAGGAAGTTCCAAGAATATAATTGTTTAAATCTTTGTCAAAGACAATTGCTTGTTAAGCAAAGTAATAAATATTTGGAATTCAAATTGGTTTAACCAAATTGTGAATTCTGACTCCAAGTTAAACTTTCCCAAAATTCAAACTAAAATCATGGGGAGCTTCAGTATTATTGTGAGAGCCTCCATGAATATTTTCCTTATTTTTGAAGATGCTTAATTGCTCCAATCAAATAAATGTTGGAATTTATCAAATTGCCATATTTAAACACTATGAGCAAAAATGGTGCAAAACTTTTTATTTTGCAGAACCAATTTTTGTGGAGCTTCTAACTAACATGGGGATCTTCCATGAATTCTTACAGAATTTTTTGAGATTTTTAAATGCCCCAAATAAATGTTGCAAGCTGCTGGTTTTAAATAAAAAGGGAAAAAGTTTAAACCTATGACAGTGGGCCCTCCCTGTCAGTCCCTCCTCTCTCCCTCTTCACTGTGGCGCACAGGAACTCCACTGGCGCCATGTCGCCGTGGCCGAGCTGCCCGCGCGTTGCCGGTCCCCCCCTCTCCCTGGGTCGATAAGTGGAGCAGCCACGACGCCCTGCTTCTCCCTCTCCTCTTCCCCTGCTCCTTGCTCCCGCGCTAACCCTAACCCTAGCTCGCGCCCGAGCTCCTGCCTCCGCCGGCCGCCGCACCGTGCCGCCATCTCCGGCCACCCCGAAGCCAGCCGACGCCGCCCCTAGCTCCGCCTCGCCGTGCTGCTCCTCCCCGCGCAATTAATTGGACCGGAGCCGCTCAAATCGGCGCCGGCGACCTCGTTCCTGTCCGCGTCGGCCGGACGCCGTCGATCACCATTGCGCCACCGCCTGGCCTCCCCGTGCCTCGCCGTCCTCGCCATCGCCTCTGGGGTGAGCTTGTGCATCCCCTAGACCTCCTCCCGCTCCCTCTCTCCCTCTCTTAGCCGCGGCCACCGTGCACCGAACTGCGCCGCCGCCGCCATGCTCGTCGGAGCTTGTCCCGGTGACCATATGGTCCAAACGCCGCTTTCCCCCGACTCCCCTCTCCTTCCTCTAGCTAGTGGTGCCATTCCCCGCGTCCAATTGCGATTCAAATCGACGATTTGATGATCAACAAGGCGCTGGCCCTCCTGCTGACGTCAGCTGTTCTTCAGATTTTTTTCTTTTTAGGAATTAACAGAAAATATTGCAAAACTTTGCAAATCCATAACTTTTGAACCACAAGTCCAAAAATTGCAAATAATATGTCAAACTGCTCAGCAATAAAATGTCTATCTGCTAGTGCCTTTGGTTAATTTAATTGGACAAATTAGTTTGCCTTTATTTAATAAAACAGAAAAGGCAGAATAAATGTTGAATTTGGAAAATCCATAACTTGAGTTTTAATCATCCAAAAATTATGTTTAAGCCCTCAAAATGTTCAGTGAATAATTATCTACAAGTTTACATAATTTGAGAAAATTTTAGATTTAATATTGGTGTTGTTTATTAAAATTAGATAAAATGGCAGAATTAAATCAATTGTTGAAATTACCATAACTTGATAAATATTAATCCAAAAATTGCAAATGATATACCAATTTGATCAGCAACTCAAATGCTATTCAACTATGTTAAAATCACAGTATGTAAATAACTTTTACCTTGATGCCAGTTGCGAATTGGTTAAATTGATTTAAATTGCTTAACCATTTAAATCGCCATTTATTCATCGTTAATCAGAAAATTGCAAATGATATACCAAAATGATCAGTGGATTAATACCTATCAAATAATGTCATTTCCATGCATATAAACCTAATAATTCAGTACTGGACATTTTGTATAATTAGCTATTTCACTAAGTTAAAGATGGAGAGTTTTAACCCCTTAATTATAATAATTGATGTAGGGGTTCCATTTAACTTGTGGGACATGCCCAATACCTTTTCATTGCATAATATGACCATCTCATCATGATTGTGCATTGCACCTTGTCTTCGTGTTATTTATTTCGTCTCTTGTTCTTGTTTGTGTTCCGTTAGATTCAGGAGTCGAGGTTCCACCACAATACCTCGACAACCATTGCGACCATCTTTATCAACAAGGCAAGAGCTAACCTAACCTTCTTGGAATATCTCATCCTATTAGTACAAGTATTTTATCCACCATAATATTGCATTCGATTCTAATGTCAACTTTTGGTCAATACTAGAGTATCCTATGAAATGCATGTTTCCCTAAACCAATACATGTTTCCCCTTCCTACGAACCATAGGTGTGATGTGATGGCCTGAGTAAAGATATAACTGTTGTATATATGCTTAGCTCTGCTTAGCCATGCTTAGTCGAATGCTTAAGTTGTCCGTTGATTATTTCCATAATTGTGATTTGATGGAATGTTCGGACAATGTGGAACTTATGGTACTTAATTAAAATGCTAAAAGGCTTGGATGAGTTGCCAACAAGGTTGTTGGTGTTTTCCTCATTCTTGCCGCCTAGGTGTGAGTGCTTATCGACCGAACCAAGAACCGAGCGTGCTTCCAAAGGTGGGAGTATGGGCTCCTTACTAACCGAATAATTAGTGCGGGCGTATCCAAGGGTCCTCTAGTTTGAGCTTTCCATTTGCGTGTGAGTTGGATGGATGAAAAAGAAGATGATGACGATGATGACGATGGTGGTGATAGGAGTGGCGATGGGGCAGGGTGTTGAAATAGGCGCTGAACTTGTCCTGTCGTCACGACGACCCTTGGATAGTCTCATGCTTTGTAAAGGTTTAACCGCGCCCGCCCTGCCGGCTTTCCCCGGAAGAGAGCTAATTGCATAGGCAAGGGGTCGGACGGTACCAATGGTAAAAACAGTACACCCCTGCAGGGTTTAATCTTTTCGAAAAGCCGTGTCCACGGTTATGGACAAATCTTGGTGAGATAGGTGAGATCATAGAGAACTTGAACCTTTAATCAAATGGCAGCTAGAGGTTGCATAATCAATGTGTGATAAAGGTTCATTTCCTCGAGGGTGATTCGAGGGAGTGCCTTGGTGGAGATAAGTAGTGTTTCTGAATACAGTAGGTTCCCCGTGAACCGAAGAGAAAAGTGTTACCCTCTTATCCCCTTATGAAAACCTTCTGATTAGACGATGCCATGAGTCCTAGTCTTCGGAAGGAAAAATCAGCTTTATGCAAAACCACTACCTTATATAGCTTTGGAAGCCTCCGTCTGCATCGGGCCTATATCGCCCTACTAATTCTTGCGAGTACGTCGTACTCAGCCTTGCTTTGTTGATTATTATTTTGTCTCAGAGGAGGACGCCACCGAACTGGAAGGTGGGTTCTACGTTGACTTCGACGAGTAGTCTGGGGTTCCCAGGTGGCAGCTTGGGACGTCATGGAACAGGCTGGCACGGGATGTTTATCTGTAGGCCTCTTAGGCCATAATTTGGATCTTGTTGTTTAGACAACTTTAATTTGCTTCCGCTGTTGTAATGATGGGTCAGTGACCTCTGATGTGTCATTTGCTATCTTTCTCAATTATATGAGTTGAACTATGATATCTTTGTGTCGTAGAGTCTGTGATGTGCCAGTTCGTTCCACAAGTCTCGGTCTCTTTACTATACATGGAAGCGATGTCTGAGCTTATGGCATGATTGAGGTGTTGTGTGCCGATGATCCATTCCGAGCACACCTGCCAATAAGTTTTGGCCTGGGATTGGTAAACCCAGTAACCCTCAATTGTGTAGCATGACCGGTTACACAACGTTCCACTGTATAGTTCTGGGGTCGGGGCGCTACAAATTGGTATCAGAGCAGGACTGCCTGTAGGAAACCCGTTCTACTAGTCGATGTCGAGTCTAGTGCGTGAAAACTATTTATAACCTAAAAAGGAGTTGTGAAAACCATCTTAGGATTCTTTTTACTCCTTATCCAACTCGCTCTAACTCTGAGTCATCTTACCTCTATTTGATTTAGCGGTTCTTCTGCTCGTCTGGCGATTCAAGAAATTAGGTTCACGGGGTTGGTTCCTACCTTTAGTCTACTGGTTAGGTTGTTTCCGTTTCTAGAAACCGAAGTAAACTCCGTTGTTCTCACCCAATGAAGAAGAAGGTGCAAGACATCCGAAGCCTCGAAGACGTTTCGCACCTAATCGGGTATTCCTCTCTTTGAGTTATGGCCCATGGTCTTGAACCGAAGGTCCCGGATTGTACTGGAATTCTGGTGTATTGATTCATGAGGGTTGTCACCCATGTGAGCACTATGCTATTTGTGAGTCCCAGTACATGAAGCTGATCTTTAACCCAAGATCTTTCCCGTTGATTCCTGATGTTAATTGTCAAACCCTACGTTAGGTTGGCCATGTTTGAAGTTAATCTTCAATTTGGTGGTTGTAGTCGTAATTGAAATGCGGCAACAAACCTCTTCTCTGTCACGAGCTATAGCTGGATATTCTGTCATGAAATCATCTGGATCACGACAAGACTGCTCTTCGTGAGTTTTCTATCAGAGTTTGTGTTTTCCTCCAATAACACTTGTTAGTAAAACCCTTTCAGCACTAGTTGTTGGAAGAGTGCTATCTTGTGCTTCTGTAACATCTTGGGATTCCTCCTAAAGCATGTTCCTTACTCTTAATCTGTTGTTCGACCTGTGTCTGTCTGTCGACAGTCAAGTGTTGTCGTGCATTGGTGTGTTCCGATGCATGTTACCCTTGTGGCCCGTCAATACATTCCACATCGGGATGTTAGGAGAAACAAACTCCGGTACCTTGTCCATTTCTCGGACCGGGTCAAAGTATTGTAATCAGCAGAATCAGAGGCTTGTCCAGCTTTTTGGTTCTGTTCAACCTTAGAGTGTCACACTCTTCCATATCAAGAGGTCGTGCTTAGTCTCATGACGTACTCGATGAAGTGATGCTCTTACCCTTCCTCATCCATCTACCTCCGAGCTACTCGGGCTCGAGATTGTTGAGGATGCATATTGATGTGGAAATCGGACATTCTTAGCAATTGATATTGCTTTGACATCCAAGGACTTTGATGGCGCTCTTAGCACGATTGGTAATCAGATCATCAAGCCGAGTTTGACTGTGCTGCCAAGTCCCTTGTTCAGGTGCCCACTTTCGGTCAATAAGTTAGATTCGTGTCAAAACTCTAAAGATCACGGCGTTTCGCTTGGAAAAGCAATTTTCCTCTCGCAATCTAGCTAGTGTTCTGGAGCCGGACGCTGTAGTCAATTTTTGAGAATCCTTACCTCTCATTAACCGTTGTAACTCCTCCCTTGGACATGTCAAGTCTGGAAGATCCGCACGCTTAATCAAATCTGAATCTCAAGCAGAAATGATGGTTGGTGTTCGTAAGAATATGACATAGGCCTTGTGTAAATCCAGCAAGTTTGAGGTGGTGGTTGCCCTACTTAACTGGAAGGTCTATTGTGATATCCTCTTGCCTTTCATAAACTCAAACCACTCTCCATGAGGATATTGTGCGACTTATTCTAGAAGTTGTCCTTATGGTCTCTTTGCAATCTTAAGGGTCCGACCTGGCTTATCCCGAAGCCAGATAGTGGTATCTAGAACATCGAGGAGAACATTAACGTGGTGTTGCTAAAAATGTCTCTCGGTCATGTCTCCTATCCTTGCTCGACCTTTGTTTGGTCAAGTTGTTCCTAGTTTTCCCCAATGGCTTATGGTCTTGTCCAAAGTTCATATTTCCAACCCTTGGAGAAAACTTGTCTGTCCCCCTGAACTATCTTCTGACTTTCTCGTCGGCACGTCATGCCTGTTCTCTTACCCTCTGCATCAAGGAAGATCATCGTGGGATCGAGAAGATCGTTGAAGTTAAGGGTTGCCGTGTTCCCTCTTCCCTCTTCCTACTCTAGGAATCTCGGGGCGAGATTCTTGTAAGGGGGGTAGATTTGTAACAGCCCAGATTTGGTACCCTAAAATATGGGCCAAATTTTCACTTTTTGTTTTGCATTGCATCATGGCATACATATTTAAATTGCTAAATTAAATATTGCCACCATTGAAAATCTTTAAAAGGAAGTAAACCCTTCCCAAACTTCCAAACCAAATGCATTGTTCAAATTAGCAAACCAAAGTATTCTGGAATTTCCAAATTGTCCAGGAAGTTCCAAGAATATAATTGTTTAAATCTTTGTCAAAGACAATTGCTTGTTAAGCAAAGTAATAAATATTTGGAATTCAAATTGGTTTAACCAAATTGTGAATTCTGACTCCAAGTTAAACTTTCCCAAAATTCAAACTAAAATCATGGGGAGCTTCAGTATTATTGTGAGAGCCTCCATGAATATTTTCCTTATTTTTGAAGATGCTTAATTGCTCCAATCAAATAAATGTTGGAATTTATCAAGTTGCCATATTTAAACACTATGAGCAAAAATGGTGCAAAACTTTTTATTTTGCAGAACCAATTTTTGTGGAGCTTCTAACTAACATGGGGATCTTCCATGAATTCTTACAGAATTTTTTGAGATTTTTAAATGCCCCAAATAAATGTTGCAAGCTGCTGGTTTTAAATAAAAAGGGAAAAAGTTTAAACCTATGATAGTGGGCCCTCCCTGTCAGTCCCTCCTCTCTCCCTCTTCACTGTGGCGCACAGGAACTCCACTGGCGCCATGTCGCCGTGGCCGAGCTGCCCGCGCGTTGCCGGTCCCCCCCTCTCCCTGGGTCGATAAGTGGAGCAGCCACGACGCCCTGCTTCTCCCTCTCCTCTTCCTCTGCTCCTTGCTCCCGCGCTAACCCTAACCCTAGCTCGCGCCCGAGCTCCTGCCTCCGCCGGCCGCCGCACCGTGCCGCCATCTCCGGCCACCCCGAAGCCAGCCGACGCCGCCCCTAGCTCCGCCTCGCCGTGCTGCTCCTCCCCGCGCAATTAATTGGACCGGAGCCGCTCAAATCGGCGCCGGCGACCTCGTTCCTGTCCGCGTCGGCCGGACGCCGTCGATCACCATTGCGCCACCGCCTGGCCTCCCCGTGCCTCGCCGTCCTCGCCATCGCCTCTGGGGTGAGCTTGTGCATCCCCTAGACCTCCTCCCGCTCCCTCTCTCCCTCTCTTAGCCGCGGCCACCGTGCACCGAACTGCGCCGCCGCCGCCATGCTCGTCGGAGCTTGTCCCGGTGACCATATGGTCCAAACGCCGCTTCCCCCCGACTCCCCTCTCCTTCCTCTAGCTAGTGGTGCCATTCCCCGCGTCCAATTGCGATTCAAATCGATGATTTGATGATCAACAAGCCGCTGGCCCTCCTGCTGACGTCAGCTGTTCTTCAGATTTTTCTTTTTAGGAATTAACAGAAAATATTGCAAAACTTTGAAAATCCATAACTTTTGAACCACAAGTCCAAAAATTGCAAATAATATGTCAAACTGCTCAGCAATAAAATGTCTATCTGCTAGTGCCTTTGGTTAATTTAATTGGACAAATTAGTTTGCCTTTATTTAATAAAACAGAAAAGGCAGAATAAATGTTGAATTTGGAAAATCCATAACTTGAGTTTTAATCATCCAAAAATTATGTTTAAGCCCTCAAAATGTTCAGTGAATAATTATCTACAAGTTTACATAATTTGAGAAAATTTTAGATTTAATATTGGTGTTGTTTATTAAAATTAGATAAAATGGCAGAATTAAATCAATTGTTGAAATTACCATAACTTGATAAATATTAATCCAAAAATTGCAAATGATATACCAATTTGATCAGCAACTCAAATGCTATTCAACTATGTTAAAATCACAGTATGTAAATAACTTTTACCTTGATGCCAGTTGCGAATTGGTTAAATTGATTTAAATTGCTTAACCATTTAAATCGCCATTTATTCATCGTTAATCAGAAAATTGCAAATGATATACCAAAATGATCAGTGGATTAATACCTATCAAATAATGTCATTTCCATGCATATAAACCTAATAATTCAGTACTGGACATTTTGTATAATTAGCTATTTCACTAAGTTAAAGATGGAGAGTTTTAACCCCTTAATTATAATAATTGATGTAGGGGTTCCATTTAACTTGTGGGACATGCCCAATACCTTTTCATTGCATAATATGACCATCTCATCATGATTGTGCATTGCACCTTGTCTTCGTGTTATTTATTTCGTCTCTTGTTCTTGTTTGTGTTCCGTTAGATTCAGGAGTCGAGGTTCCACCACAATACCTCGACAACCATTGCGACCATCTTTATCAACAAGGCAAGAGCTAACCTAACCTTCTTGGAATATCTCATCCTATTAGTACAAGTATTTTATCCACCATAATATTGCATTCGATTCTAATGTCAACTTTTGGTCAATACTAGAGTATCCTATGAAATGCATGTTTCCCTAAACCAATACATGTTTCCCCTTCCTACGAACCATAGGTGTGATGTGATGGCCTGAGTAAAGATATAACTGTTGTATATATGCTTAGTTATGCTTAGCCATGCTTAGTCAGAATGCTTAAGTTGTCCGTTGATTATTTCCATAATTGTGATTTGATGGAATGTTCGGACAATGTGGAAACTTATGGTACTTAATTAAAATGCTAAAAGGCTTGGATGAGTTGCCAACAAGGTTGTTGGTGTTTTTCCTCATTCTTGCCGCCTAGGTGTGAGTGCTTATCGACCGAACCAAGAACCGAGCGTGCTTCCAAAGGTGGGAGTATGGGCTCCTTACTAACCGAATAATTAGTGCGGGCGTATCCAAGGGTCCTCTAGTTTGCACTTTCCATTTGCGTGTGAGTTGGATGGATGAAAAAGAAGATGATGATGATGATGACGATGGTGGTGATAGGAGTGGCGATGGGGCAGGGTGTTGAAATAGGCGCTGAACTTGTCCTGTCGTCACGACGACCCTTGGATAGTCTCATGCTTTGTAAAGGTTTAACCGCGCCCGCCCTGCCGGCTTTCCCCGGAAGAGAGCTAATTGCATAGGCAAGGGGTCGGACGGTACCAATGGTAAAAACAGTACACCCCTGCAGGGTTTAATCTTTTCGAAAAGCCGTGTCCACGGTTATGGACAAATCTTGGTGAGATAGGTGAGATCATAGAGAACTTGAACCTTTAATCAAATGGCAGCTAGAGGTTGCATAATCAACGTGTGATAAAGGTTCATTTCCTCGAGGGTGATTCGAGGGAGTGCCTTGGTGGAGATAAGTAGTGTTTCTGAATACAGTAGGTTCCCCGTGAACCGAAGAGAAAAGTGTTACCCTCTTATCCCCTTATGAAAACCTTCTGATTAGACGATGCCATGAGTCCTAGTCTTCGGAAGGAAAAATTAGCTTTATGCAAAACCACTACCTTATATAGCTTTGAAGCCTCCGTCAGCATCGGGCCTATATCGCCCTACTAATTCTTGCGAGTACGTCGTACTCAGCCTTGCTTTGTTGATTATTATTTTGTTTCAGAGGAGGACGCCACCGAACTGGAAGGTGGGTTCTACGTTGACTTCGACGAGTAGTCTGGGGTTCCCAGGTGGCAGCTTGGGACGTCATGGAACAGGCTGGCACGGGATGTTTATCTGTAGGCCTCTTAGGCCATAATTTGGATCTTGTTGTTTAGACAACTTTAATTTGCTTCCGCTGTTGTAATGATGGGTCAGTGACCTCTGATGTGTCATTTGCTATCTTTCTCAATTATATGAGTTGAAACTATGATATCTTTGTGTCGTAGAGTCCGTGATGTGCCAGTTCGTTCCACAAGTCTCGGTCTCTTTACTATACATGAAGCGATGTCTGAGCTTATGGCATGATTGAGGTGTTGTGTGCCGATGATCCATTCCGAGCACACCTGCCAATAAGTTTTGGCCTGGGATTGGTAAACCCAGTAACCCTCAATTATGTAGCATGACCGGTTACACAACGTTCCACTGTATAGTTCTGGGGTCGGGGCGCTACAGATCGATGTCGTATAACCAGAAGAGGCACTGAGAGAACAGAAGAGATGTGAAAAAAGAAGATGATGGAATGAAGACACTTGCCACAACTCAAGTCAAGAGAATGAATCAGATAAACTAGGAAAAGCTAGGGTTTTCTCTGGAGTTGCAAGAGTTCAGCTCCTCCAGGTGGAAACTCCCATTCCGGATAGAACCGATGGGATCATGTGATAACATGTGCTCAAATTGGGTTCGTTATGTTCACATGGCCCACCATGTGAACATAAAAGGCAAGAAGAAGAAACACTAGAAGAACAGAAGCGTCGTGAAAAGGAAGAAGCTGAGACGAGGAAACAACATAAAAAAACGTTCCCAGTTTCGGTGCGATATGCTCTTCAGCTACTTTCTTATGCTTCTTTGTCCAATCAGGTGCGATCGATGTCGTATAACCAGAAGAGGCACTGAGAGAACAGAAGAGATGTGAAAAAAGAAGATGATGGAATGAAGACACTTGCCACAACTCAAGTCAAGAGAATGAATCAGATAAACTAGGAAAAGCTAGGGTTTTCTCTGGAGTTGCAAGAGTTCAGCTCCTCCAGGTGGAAACTCCCATTCCGGATGGAACCGATGGGATCATGTGATGACATGTGCCCAAATTGGGTTCCTTATGTGTTCACATGTCCCACCATGTGAACATAAAAGGCAAGAAGAAGAAACACTAGAAGAACAGAAGCGTCGTGAAAAGGAAGAAACTGAGACGAGGAAACAACATAAAATAACGTTCCCAGTTTCGGTGCGATTATGCTCTTCAGCTACTTTCTTATGCTTCTTTGTCCAATCAGGTGCGATCGATGTCGTATAACCAGAAGAGGCACTGAGAGAACAGAAGAGATGTGAAAAAAGAAGATGATGGAATGAAGACACTTGCCACAACTCAAGTCAAGAGAATGAATCAGATAAACTAGGAAAAGCTAGGGTTTTCTCTGGAGTTGCAAGAGTTCAGCTCTTCCAGGTGGAAACTCCCATTCCGGATGGAACCGATGGGATCATGTGATAACATGTGCTCAAATTGGGTTCGTTATGTTCACATGGCCCACCATGTGAACATAAAAGGCAAGAAGAAGAAACACTAGAAGAACAGAAGCGTCGTGAAAAGGAAGAAGCTGAGACGAGGAAATAACATAAAATAACGTTCCCAGTTTCGGTGCGATTATGCTCTTCAGCTACTTTCTTATGCTTCTTTGTCCAATCAGGTGCGATCGATGTCGTATAACCAGAAGAGGCACTGAGAGAACAGAAGAGATGTGAAAAAAGAAGATGATGGAATGAAGACACTTGCCACAACTCAAGTCAAGAGAATGAATCAGATAAACTAGGAAAAGCTAGGGTTTTCTCTGGAGTTGCAAGAGTTCAGCTCCTCCAGGTGGAAACTCCCATTCCGGATGGAACCGATGGGATCATGTGATGACATGTGCCCAAATTGGGTTCCTTATGTGTTCACATGTCCCACCATGTGAACATAAAAGGCAAGAAGAAGAAACACTAGAAGAACAGAAGCGTCGTGAAAAGGAAGAAGCTGAGACGAGGAAACAACATAAAATAACGTTCCCAGTTTTGGTGCGATTATGCTCTTCAGCTACTTTCTTATGCTTCTTTGTCCAATCAGGTGCGATCGATGTCGTATAACCAGAAGAGGCACTGAGAGAACAGAAGAGATGTGAAAAAAAAGATGATGGAATGAAGACACTTGCCACAACTCAAGTCAAGAGAATGAATCAGATAAACTAGGAAAAGCTAGGGTTTTCTCTGGAGTTGCAAGAGTTCAGCTCCTCCAGGTGGAAACTCCCATTCCGGATGGAACCGATGGGATCATGTGATAACATGTGCTCAAATTGGGTTCGTTATGTTCACATGGCCCACCATGTGAACATAAAAGGCAAGAAGAAGAAACACTAGAAGAACAGAAGCGTCGTGAAAAGGAAGAAGCTGAGACGAGGAAACAACATAAAATAACGTTCCCAGTTTCGGTGCGATTATGCTCTTCAGCTACTTTCTTATGCTTCTTTGTCCAATCAGGTGCGATCGATGTTGTATAACCAGAAGAGGCACTGAGAGAACAGAAGAGATGTGAAAAAGAAGATGATGGAATGAAGACACTTGCCACAACTCAAGTCAAGAGAATGAATCAGATAAACTAGGAAAAGCTAGGGTTTTCTCTGGAGTTGCAAGAGTTCAGCTCCTCCAGGTGGAAACTCCCATTCCGGATGGAACCGATGGGATCATGTGATGACATGTGCCCAAATTGGGTTCCTTATGTGTTCACATGTCCCACCATGTGAACATAAAAGGCAAGAAGAAGAAACACTAGAAGAACAGAAGCGTCGTGAAAAGGAAGAAGCTGAGACGAGGAAACAACATAAAATAACGTTCCCAGTTTCAGTGCGATTATGCTCTTCAGCTACTTTCTTATGCTTCTTTGTCCAATCAGGTGCGATCGATGTCGTATAACCAGAAGAGGCACTGAGAGAACAGAAGAGATGTGAAAAAAGAAGATGATGGAATGAAGACACTTGCCACAACTCAAGTCAAGAGAATGAATCAGATAAACTAGGAAAAGCTAGGGTTTTCTCTGGAGTTGCAAGAGTTCAGCTCCTCCAGGTGGAAACTCCCATTCCGGATGGAACCGATGGGATCATGTGATAACATGTGCTCAAATTGGGTTCGTTATGTTCACATGGCCCACCATGTGAACATAAAAGGCAAGAAGAAGAAACACTAGAAGAACAGAAGCGTCGTGAAAAGGAAGAAGCTGAGACGAGGAAACAACATAAAATAACGTTCCCAGTTTCGGTGCGATTATGCTCTTCAGCTACTTTCTTATGCTTCTTTGTCCAATCAGGTGCGATCGATGTCGTATAACCAGAAGAGGCACTGAGAGAATAGAAGAGATGTGAAAAAAGAAGATGATGGAATGAAGACACTTGCCACAACTCAAGTCAAGAGAATGAATCAGATAAACTAGGAAAAGCTAGGGTTTTCTCTGGAGTTGCAAGAGTTCAGCTCTTCCAGGTGGAAACTCCCATTCCGGATGGAACCGATGGGATCATGTGATAACATGTGCTCAAATTGGGTTTGTTATGTTCACATGGCCCACCATGTGAACATAAAAGGCGAGAAGAAGAAACACTAAAAGAGCAGAAGCGCCGTGAAAAGGAAGAAGCTGAAACGAGGAAACAACGTAAAATAACGTTCCGAATTGCACCGAACCCCAAACCATACTTGTTCATGACTGAGCTTTGTGATGTACTTGTACTCGAGAGCCGATCACTGCGTGCTAGATAACTAGAGCTTTGTGATGTACTTCCGGAACCCCATGAAATAACGTTTGAAAAGCTAGGGTTTTCTCAAGAGTTGCAAGAGTTGGGCTATATGTGTGTTTTCATTGTACCTAGTGACTAATATAACCCAACCAAGCAAAAATATCCACTTAGCTACCCACTTTCGACGTCCGTACCGGCCGTAGACGGAAAAGCTAGGATTTTCTCTAGCGGGTCTAGGGTTTCGCCGGAGAGGGGCTCCGGAGCATCGGAACCCCACCAAAAGCTAGGGGTGCCATATCACATGTGTACAAGTGTGTTTTGGGTTGTAGATTTATTTATTTCTGCATCCCACCCGCATAAAATAACGGTTTGATTCTTCCGGAACCCGCATGAAATAACGTTTGAAAAGCTAGGGTTTTCTCAAGAGTTGAAAGAGTTGGGCTATATGTGTGTTTTCATTGTACCTAGTGACTAACATAATCCAACCAAGCAAAAAGATCCACTTAGCTACCCACTTTCGACGCCCGTGCCGGTCGTAGACGGAAAAACTAGGGTTTTCTCCAGCGGGTCTAGGGTTTCGCCGGAGAGGGGCTCCGGAGCGTCGGAACCCCATCAAAAGTTAGGGGGTGCCATATAACATGTGTAAAATTGTTCTAGAGGTTGTAGACGGAAAATGTATGGTTTTCTTCAGCGGATCTAGGGTTTCGCCAGAGAGGGGCTCCGGAGCGTCGGAACCCCGCCAAATTTATAGAATATTTTTTGTTGGTTTTTGAAATATTTAATAGTATAGTTGTGTACTACAACTAAAATTGTGATTAATTATATTTTTGTGTAGTACAACTAAAGAGGAAAAAAATAAAAATAAAAAGGGTGTACGCCGACGGCATTGCCGTCGGCGTATGGGTTTCAAAAAAATGGGGGATGTACGCCGACGGCAATGCCGTCGGCGTATAGGCATCCCTAGTTAATGCAATCCACCTGGTCGGGAGATTCAATCAAACCAAAATCCACTCACCGCGCCTCCTCCTCCTCCCCGCGCCGCCGCTCCTCCCCTGTCCGGCCGGCTTCCTCCCGCGCCGCCGCTCCTCCTGCGCCGCCGCCTCCGCCCCTGTCCGACCGCCGCCCGCGCGCATCGCCGCCCGCGCCCGCACGCGCGCATCGTCGGCCGTCGCCGGCCTCCGCCCGTCCCTCTCCACCGTCCTCCCCGGCCTCCCCTCCCTCTCTCCTCCCTCCCCGGCCACCTCCCCCTCCCTCCCTCCCCGGCCACCGCCCTCTCCCTCCCTCCCTCCCCGGCCACCTCCCCCTTCCCTCCCCGGCCACCTCCCCCTCCCTCCCTCCCCGGCTGACCCACCCTCCCCACCTCCTCCCCGGCTCCCCGACCACCTCCTCCCCTCCCCAACCCTCCGGCCGCTCCCCTCCGCCCACCGGTGACCCGAGCCCGCCGTGCTAGCTCCCTGCAGGTAAGCTTTTTTTTTTAGTTTTTTTTTATTTTTTGTTAAAATGTTAGAAATGTTAGTTAATTTTCTGTTAAAATTGCATTATGTTTAATGTGTGTGCTAGTTTTAGGGTTAGTTTTAGGGTTAGTGCTTGATTCTTGTTAGTTTTAAACTTGTTAGATTTTAGGGTTAGTTTTAAACTTGTTAGATTTTAGGGTTAGTTTTAAACTTGTTAGATTTTTTAGCTTGATTCTTTTAATTCATTTGCTTAGACATGATTTTAGTTCATTTTACTTCATTTTAGCCTCCCGCCAGCCAGCACCGTCGCCCCGCTTCTGAAGCACGTCCTCGACCTTCTCCGGCCACCGATCACGCATCGAGGGTATAAATCTTTCGCCTCTCTTGTTGCATAGGTTTATTTTTGTCTAGATCACCAAGTCAGTCGCGTAACCCGAGTCAGATCCCATCCGAAAGAGATACAAATTTATAAATATGCATGATTGTCCATCTTTGCATATTTATAATCGTACCTCTTCCGGATTGTCCACGTTTTGGACAACCCGAGTATGTGTAGATCGAGTCGTGTTCCATGTTCTACCCCTTCCTGAGACGGATTTCGACATCACCTCCCCGTTGTTCTTCGGATGCACACCCTCTCGGCTTGACAAGCTCGAGACGTGTATTCTGAAGAACAGCGGGGAGGTGCTGCCGAAATTCCGTCTCGGGTCGGGGTAGAACATGGAACACGACTCGATCTACACATACTCGGGTGGGATAGGCCTTCCTATTAGAAGCTTAGGTGAACCGTCGCATGTTCTAAAAGATAAAATTTGGCCGTAATAAATTGGTGACATTGAATAAATTTACGGTGACATTGCATGCATTTAATTTCATGTTATTATTATTTGGCTCATAATAAAGCAGAGGTTTGGCTCATAGTAAAGCAGAGGATGACTGATAATGGGTGGATGTACAGTGGCCGAACTAGTGCGCTTGACAGAACAGACGAGTGGGTAGGGAAGACCAATTTGTTAGTGAAGGAGTTAGCGCGTGGTTCAAAGTCAGGCATTCGTCCAAACTGCCCTTGCGCTCGTTGCAAGTTGCGTAAACATCAGGGAAAGGATGAGATGACTAAACACCTATGGTCGTATGGGTATATGCCGAACTTCGTCACGACAGTCGACTTTGATGAGTACGAATGCGAGAATGGTAGGGTGATGGGCAGTGGATCAATGGCAATGAAGATGATGGGATTAGAAACTGGCTAGAAGATCTCCGTGATGGCGACGTGCCAGATTCGCCACCCTCACAGGAGGAACCGCCAGAACCGGAGGAGCCTCGCGAACCAGAGGACCCGGAGCCAACCGCGAAGGCCTTCATTGATATGATGGCTTCGGCTCAGAGGCCTCTGTACGAGGGTGCAAAAATTTCTCATCTCGATGCCATCTCGCAAGCACTAGCCAGAAAGCTCGAGCACGGCAACACCCGTTCATGCTTTGAAGGGCATCTGGAAACATTTGGTAACATGTTGCCCGATGGGCATTGTCTTCCTAAAAACATGTACGAAACGAAGAAAATCCTGCGAGATCTCAGCATGGATTATGAAAAGATAGATTGTTGTCCAAAAGGATGCCTTTTGTTTTGGAAACAGTTTGCGGAGGACAAGTACTGTAGCCTGTGTGGGGCCTCTAGGTATCATGAGGTAAACGGAGCCGATGGTCAGGTAACGCAGACAAAAGTCGCCATTAAGATTCTTCGTTACCTCCCATTCATAGACAGAATCAAGCGGCTTTACATGAACAAAGAGACCGCTACACAGATGCAGTGGCACAAGACGGGGAAGAGGTACAAGGATGAGCACGGACGGGTAAAGATGGGACATCCATCTGATGGTACGGCATGGGCTAACTTTGATATGAAGCACCCCGATAAGGCTGCAGAGGCTCGAAACGTCAGAATCGCGATAGCCACCGATGGATTCAATCCATATGGTATGTCGACTGCCTCGTACAGCTGCTGGCCTATGTTTGTTATTCCGCTCAATCTCCCTCTCGGAGCCCTAATGCAAAGGAAGACCATATTCCTGTCGCTGATCATTCCAGGTCCTGAATACCCGGGGAAGAATTTAAGTGTGTACATGCAACCGATTGTGGATGATCTGAACCACTCTTGGCACGACGGGACGTTGACATATGATCGTGCATCGAAGACCAACTTCTTGATGAAGGTTTGGTTCCACAATTCCATGCACGACATGCCCGGGTATGCCCTATTCTTCGGATGGTGTACAGCTGGTAAGTGGCCATGCCCAGTGTGCAGGAACCGACTTGAGTTCATTTGGCTAAGCGCGGGTATGAAGTTTTCCGCGTTTGACAAACATAGACAGTTCCTCAAAAGAGGGCATCGGTATAGAGAAGACAAAAGGAACTTCAAGAAGGGTAGAGTTGAGCATGAAGTAAAAGATATACCAACTTTTGATGGTGCAGCTGTTGATGCCGAGCTACGTGCTCTCGTGCCTGCTAAGGGAAAAGGCCCACGGTATGTGGGATATGGTGAGACGCACAACTGGACTCACGTGGCAGGCTTGATGCAGCTCGAATATTACAAGGACCTCGAACTTCCCCATAGCATCGATGTGATGCACACCGAAATGAATGTCGCAGAGTCCCTCTTTCACACAATCCTGAACATTCCGGAGAAGTCGAAGGATAATGTTAAGGCTAGAGTCGATATCAAGAAGATATGTGATAGGAAGAGATTACACATGAAGCCACCTGCAGGCCGTCGAAAGAACTGGTTCAAGCCGCATGCCGACTTCTGCCTTAATAGTATGCAAAAGTCTGAGGCATTCTCTTGGCTCAAATTCGTCGTGATGTTCCCGGGTGGCTATTGATCGAATATAAGTAAGGGAGTCAATATAAAAACGGGGAAAGTCACCGGGCTCAAGAGTCACGACTATCATATATGGATTGACCGGCTGCTACCGGTGATGGTTCGAGGGTATCTCCCCGACCGTATCTGGCGAGTGCTCGCGGAGTTGAGCCATTTCTTCCGCACGCTCTGTGCTAAGCAGATATGTCCACTTATTCAGAAGCTGCATGACCTTGTGCCGGAGTTGCTATGTAACTTAGAGATGATATTTCCGCCAGGCTTCTTTACTCCGATGGCACATCTTGTTGTGCATCTAGCGAACGAGGCACTCATGGGTGGACCGGTGCAGTTTCGTTGGCAGTTTTGTATTGAGAGAGAGTTCAAGTATATTCGAACCAAATGTGGAAACAAAAATAAGATTGAAGCATGCATAGCTGAGGAAACTATCCTCCAGGAGATGACAGATGCCAGGCTAATGTACTATCCCGATGATGTTCCCACAATGCATAACCAGGCCTCTCGGTACAACATCGACGAGCCCAAGCTAGACCCCAAGCTCGGCCTCTTCCAGTTTCCCGGTGGCAAGGCCGGTGGCGCAAAAAGGTATACCTTGAGCAATGAAGAGCTGGAGTGCATAATGCTCTATGTGCTTATGAACATGAATGAAGTGGTCCGCGACGGGGAGGAGGAAGACGGCAGTTTCCTTAGGTAAAATGGTGAACAAATTAGTTTGCAATTACTAACTCGGTTTTGGTCTAATACATATTTTCTCCTTTTAGCCAATTCACGGATGAAATGTGGTCGGGAGCATCAGAGGGACCCGATGAAGCCGAGCTGGACACTCTTTTGAAAGAGGGTGCCCCCGGAAAGAAAAAATTCACGGCTTGGTTCAGGGAAAAGGTAATTTCTAACCTGTCCCTTCTACCTTGCAATCCGTGTCTTGTACCTCCTACTAATGCACAAACAATTTGTACTTGTAGGGAGTTGATCCCAACATTGTGATGTCGGATGAGTTGAGATGTGTCTCCCAAGGTTGTAACCGTAGAGTCGAGATGTATGAGAAGTATGATGTGAATGGGTACCGCTTCCATACAGAGTTTCACCAGAACAGTCGGCCAAATGCAAAGACTATAAATACCGGGGTCTTCACCAAAGGAGCCGGTGAATTTGATTACTACGGAAAGTTACAGAACATATACGAGCTGACGTTCAATAACACGAACATATAACTCAAACTTTTTGTGTTCAAATGCCACTGGTTCGACCATGTTAATGGACATAGAAGTACCCCTTCCATTGGGTTAGTTGAAGTTAAGCCTTCAACCACCTACGAGGGTTCCGATGTCTTTGTTGTGGCTCACCAAGCGAGGCAAGTTTATTATTTGCCCTACCCATGCAAGAAAGAGGGACTCATTGGGTGGGAAGTCGTGTTCCATGTATCGCCACATGGTAAGCTACCCATGCCCTCCGAAGACGATTACAACAACATTGACCCTAAAACATACGAGGGGATTTTCTATCAAGAGGAACAAACCTTTGGGGAGTTTGGTATACAAGGTCTTGAGGACCGCGAGGACAATGCACAGACAGGTGGTGACTTAGTGGTGGATGTAAAGGACATAGATGTTCTCAACAAGTTTGATCGTGATGACGATGATGAGCCTCCACCGTGCGATGAGGTTCCAATTTACGCACGTGATAGTGATGTTGATAGTGATGATGAGAACCCAAGACATAACTATGAGAGTGATGGTGAGGGTCTTTTATGTCTTTATTATGTCTTTTATTATGTCTTCTACATTTTATTATGCTTAATATTTATTTTTCAACATGCTTATTAATTTCCCTTGTACATGCTATTATGCTTATTAATTGCCCTTTCTACATTTCTTATGTTTTATCATGCTTATTAATTGTTTACCCTTTCTCAATGCAGGTGATTGAGCAAGATGAGCAGCGGCAAAGAGTCATCGGGCTCCTTGCTGAAGGTGTTTACCGCGAGGAAAGCCACTAAAAGTGGAAGGGCGCCTATCCCGAACTCGCGGTACCTGGAGGACGGTGGTGAGCCAGGAGGCTCTGGACGAGGGGGAGGTGCCGATGCACCTCCTTCGAGGGGACGAGGTGGAGGTCGAGCACGCGGTGCAGGAGGTCGAGCACGCGGTGCGGGAGGCCGAGCACGAGGTGCAGGCCGAGCACGAGGTGGGGGCGACGTGTCTTCGGACATACCCTCCGCCTCTGGCGACGTGGGAGCTGAGGAGACGTCGTCTCGAGACGATGCTCCGGAGTCTCGAGGCGAGGGGACGGAGTCTCGAGACCAGGAGACGGGGTCCTCCGCGTCGTAGAAGAAGCCAAAGATTCGTGGGGAATCCATGGTACCTCCCGAGTCAAAGGAACCTGCTACCGAGGAGGAGAAAATCCTCATTACGCCTAATGGGATTGAGTAAGTGACTACCCTAACTTTGAACATGGTAATTTCATTGTGGTCAGTACAATTTGACATGTACTAATGTTTAATTATTGTGCAGCAATTGGACTTTTCCTCGAGGTGCCCGTGCGCCTAACACTATGATCGGCGCTTTGGTTAGGAAGTTTTGGCCGGGCTTGTACAGCACGGTCCCCAACGGCGAGAGGAAGCTAGCCACCAGTTGGCTAGACTATCAGGCCGCCGATCACCCGGGCTTCGGGAAATGTTCTGACGCCGTGATCACCAAGTTTTGGGTCAGTTGAACTTTTTGAATTTCTTTCATAGTTGATGTCCCCACCGTGCTCTCACAATTTCTTTTTTCTGCATGATTGAAGAGATTCTATAGGGTACTCCCTGAGCAGCGTGACACGGCGGACAAGACTTTGGAGGGGGCTTGCAAGAAGTTGACACGTCAACAATTCTACAATGTAAAGCATACCGCCATCAATCATTTCAGTTCTGAGAAGCTATCCAAGAAGGCGCCGAAGCATGAGAATGTGATCGAAGCACCTGATATGACCATGGAGGATTACCTATCTGTAAGTAAATTGTCAATGAGATTACATGTTTCTGCTAAGTTGTAATTGCATTATGTGTTCTTCACATGAGTATTGTTTTTTCAGGTTATGCCAGAATGGGCCTATGGTAAGGCTGACGCGTGGGTGGCGTTGGCGTCGAGGTGGCTTGGGGAGGACGCCGCGTTCAAAGCCTTGAGCGAGCGGAACAAGGCAAACCGCGGGACGGGGGGGGACACATTGTGCGGGAGCCCGCAACCATGAGCGCTTCAAGGAAAAGCTGGTATGGGTCCTTATTTGATACGTTTCATTCATTTCCCCTCATGTTCCTAATTTGATACGCATACCACTTTTTTGGCAATGCAGGAGGCCGATATAGGTCATGTGTCGGACATGCAAGCATGGGAGAGGATGAAGATGAAGAAACCCGATCTATCCGAGCCTCAGCCCTCGCTTCCCACTTACTACAACAACGCCGACGAGAACATAAGCAACTACGTCGAGTCGTTCAGAGGTCTTAATCCGGAGGTGGATGACCCTCTTGAGCATGACACCGACAATGAGAGCGTTGGTCCTCGCCGGGCACGGTTGGGAGCATGGCCATTTGACCTGTCTTACTACGGTAACCCCGCGTACTCCTGAGTTGGGCCTCGTGCGTGTCAAGGCTACACTCACCGCCGATGACCCCCTGTCATGCCTCCTCGACAGCCTTCCGAGCTCGCCCCGATGTAAGTTTTCCTCAATTTCATTCCTTTTCGACATTCGTTCCTAGCTAAGTTGCTAAGTTGATGAGATTCTTTCTATTTTCAAATTGTAGCCTGAATTCGAGGCAGCCTTTGAGGCCACTTACGCGGCCTATGAGGCGGAGTATGACGTGTGGCTGCAGAAGAGAGCGGCGTATGACGAGTGGCAAGAGTTGCGCGATGCTGTAAGTTTCAACCTTAATATTTGCAATATGACAAGTCTCATTTCCTCTAGTTTGAACCTTCTTTTTCTACAACTCCTGACATCTAAACTATCTTGTAGGCGCATGAGAAGTTTTTTGCCACTGGAGAGCGGGAGCCGCTGCCTCCGCGTCCACCTAGCGTGGGGATGCCGCCAAGTGCCCATCGAGGGAAGCGGTCGCCCTCACATACAAGCAAAGGACTCCGGTAAGTTATTGCCAAACCAGTTGTTACCGCCGTACTGTGCTTTCAAAGTTGCTAACTTGGACTCAAACATGTAGGGCACGGGATGCTCCAGGACTGCACCCTTTGGTCGTGCTTCTGGCTCGCCGGCCTCCGCTCGCGCTCTCGTGCAGCATGGCGGTGGTGATGCCTCGCCGGATGCCACACCGTCCCGTCCCTCGCCGGATTCCACTACACCGTCCCGTTCCTCGCCGGGTTCCCATTGTGATTCGACGGCGGCTGGCCCACGCGGTCGGTCGCCTAATCTCACGCGGTCGGAGATGGGTACCTCGAGCGACAAATAGATGGGTACCTTGAGTTCGAACAATGTTTGTGCCATTTTGGATGAGTTTGACTTTGTATAAGTGCAATTTTGGATTACATGTGTGATTGGAATTTTGTATGATGCTTTGGTATATGTATATATGATGTTATGTGTGTTTCTGTGATTTTTTAAATTTTTGGAAATTTATATCAATTTAAATTGTCCTGGAAAGCTGGATCCAGGAATTCTGGATTCTGTAAAAAATGGTCACCCATACGCCGACGGCAATGCCGTCGGCGTAGGATGCCCTCCAGATGCACAGGGGCAGGCCTCGCCTTTTTGGTGGCCCATACGCCGACGGCAACGTCTTCCAGCAGCAACAGGAGGAGGCCACGTGGCTTTTTTGGAGACTATACGCCGACGGCATTGCCGTCGGCGTAGACAGCCTGGTAGACACAGGGGTGGGGCCGAGTTGTCAGGACCTGGCTTATACGCGCTTTATACGCCGACGGCAATGCCGTCGGCGTACGATATGTAGACGGAGACGGAGACGGACGGCGTCTTGTGGGCCCCACCTAGCATACGCCGACGGCTGTGTTATACGCCGACGGCATAAGGTGTACGCCGACGAAGCAATACGCCGACGGCCAGACGCCGACGGCGGCCGTCGGCCTATGGCTACGCCGACGGTATCAAGGCTTACGCCGACGGCTTCCGACCGTCGGCATATTGTGGCTTTCCTGTAGTGTGTTACGTGAAAATCGGATCGAGTCGTTTGAAAAATAAGCGCCTAATTTTGCAGCCAAGCATTGAAGCTGTGGACTTTTCCTCCGACGCTAGGAATATTTTTCTTCTTTTCCTTTGCTTAAGCGTCTATGTTAGCGCTCAGCGTTGTACGTTAACAATCCATCCACAATTCGTGCTCTTGCTTGCACGAGTAGCACTATATGCATGCATGGCTCAGTTGCTTTTTACACTGTTTATATATTACTATTATACATGTCGCTGCTAGCTGGCGTTGAGATTACAAGGGCTAGCTGGAATTAATCTCGCGTGCTGCAGACCGCTTCGTAGAGTTGTGTTGCCGTGCGTTCTGCCTCTTCGTGACGTGCACAATTCCACGACCGACCCGCTCGATCGAGAACGAAATTTCTGGATGATTGCCTTCACGCTAAGCAGCCACTACATAGCAATCTATGTTTCCGTAGCTACCTACTTACTCTCTCCGTTTCATAATATAAGATGTTTTAGATGTTTCACATGTTGTCTAGATTCGGACTAAAAGAATGAAAAGTGGGTGAATATATATCATAAACATGTCTAAATATATATGACACAAATGTGAATGTGGAAAGGCTNATGCCACTGGAGAGCGGGAGCAGCTGCCTCCGCGTCCACCTAACGCGGGGATGCCGCCCAAGTGCCCATCGAGGGAAGCGGTCGCCATCGCCTTCAAGCAAAGGACTCCGGTAAGTTATTGCCAAACCAGTTGTTACCGCCGTACCGTGCTTTCAGCGTTGCTAACTTGGACTCAACCATGTAGGGCACGGCATGCTCCATGACTGCACCCTTTGGTCGTGCTTCTGGGTCGCCGGCCTCAGCCCGCGCTCTCGTGCGGCATGGCGATGCCTCGCCGGATGCCACACCGTCCCGTCCCTCCTCGGATGCCACACCGTCGCCGGGTTCCCAGTGTGATTCGACGGCGGGTGGCCCAAGACGTCGGACGCCTCAATTTACCCTATCGGAGCTGGGTACCTCGAGTGAGCCGCAACCGTAGGGTGTAGTGCGTCGGGGTGGAGTTCGAACATTTTTGTGCCATTTTGGACGAGTTCGACTTTGTAGATGTGAATTTTGGATTATATGTGTGATTTGAATTTTGTATGATGCTTTGTTATATGTATATATGATATTTATGTGAGTTTCTGTGATTTTATATTTTTTTGTAAATTTATTTCAATTTAAAACCTGCTGGAAACCAGGATCTAGAAAACTGAAAAATTATGGTCAGTCATACGCCGACGGCAAATGCCGTCGGCGTAGGATGTCTGACAGCGCACCAGCAGCGACGTCGCCCTTACGGTAAGTCATACGCCGACGGCATTGCCATCGGCGTACGAAGCTCGCTGAACATGCAGGTGGACCCGGTTTGTCAGAGCCGTGGCTTATGTGAGCTTATACGCCGACGGCATTGCCGTCGGCGTATGATTCGCAGATGGAGACGGAGGCGGACGGACGTTTTGTGGGTCCCACCACGCGTACGCCGATGGCTGGTTTATACGCCGACGGCAATAATCGTACGCCGACGAATGCAAATGCCGACGGCCAGACGCCGACGGCGGCCGTCGGCCTACGTCTACGCCGACGGCAAGGGAGCTTACGCCGACGGCTTCCGGCCGTCGGCGTATTGTCTGTTTCCCGTAGTGCGGAGATATAGATCACGGCAGGATTGAGATTAGATTAGTCATTTTTTTTATAGAAATGAGATTAGTGATTAGATTAGTCATGTGAATATGTACGGGAGGGAGAGGCTTTAGTACGCCTAAGTTTTCTATGAAAATCCTTCGAAACGTTTCCTGGACTGCCGGTACATCAACATCAAACATCAAGTCCACACCTCCGTCACCAAGACTTTTCTTCTCGCTCCCGCTCCTAGGGTTCCTCCCTCCGGGACGCCGCCGCCGCCAGAGGCCACCACCGCCGTCGCCCCTCCCGTCTCGTCCCCTCCCTCTCTCTCACCCCCCCTCGCGTCGCCTCCCCGAGAGAGGCGACCGGGGGCTCCCCAACCTCATCCCAACGAGTCCCCTCCTCCTCCTAGCTCCCTCCCACCGCCGCCGGCGCGTGCCACCGGGCCTTGCTCGCATGGTGTCGGCGGCGGCGGGCCGTCCTCTCCCCGTGTGCAGTTGCCCCGTCTCGGGTGGTGGTGGCTGGCGGCGGTTCCGACGGGAGGCGGCTGGTGGCGGCGGCGCGACGGCCCCAGGTGGCTCCTCTTGCGCTGGCGCTGCCCCTTGGTGGCACAGAGAGGCTACCGCCGGCGTTCACATGGCCCAAATCTGGGTCCTTTGGGCCCGATCTGGGTCCGGGCGGCTCAGACGGTGACGGGTGGCGGCGATGGAGCCTTCCTGCTGTAGTGTGGTGGTGGAGCTTAACGGGCCCGTTTTCGGCCCGGCCGGGCCGATGGCGCTGAACCAGAGGGTAGCGGCGACGACCTACGTGCTGGAGCGTGGCAGCGGACTTTGCGGACCCGATATGGGTCCGGGCGGGCAGTGCGGCCTGGTTTGTCCCTGGGACGTCCGGTCGGCACCCGCCGCTGGCGGTGGAGGACGCCCTCCAGGTGGCCGTGCTGCTGCCGCCCTCCGATTGTAATGCTGGCCTGGTGTCCTCCTGTCGCCACCTCCTGTCGCCATGTCCGGTCAGCGGTGGAGGTAGTTCCCTCCCGCGTGGCTACAGAGCCGGCGACCCCTGAACCTACTGCCTCTGTCTTCTGTTTCTAGGCCCCGCATCGGTTCACAGTGAGACGACGACGGTGGTGTCAAGACCGTGGTGGGCTGGTGCGCATGCAGGTGGGCGGCGTTGTTGAGTGGAAGACTACGGATCATTTGGGGTAGTGGTTTTTTGGGGGTCGGGAGAAATTCTTACCGTCATACGACATCGACGGGGCGGCGCCTACGGGTGTCGTCTTTCCTTCTTGAAGGGCGTCGGCTGCACCCCTTCCCCACTCACCCCTGCGTACGGGGGAAACCCTAGGCCATCGCCGGGCAGCAGCATCGTCATCGTCGCAGTCCTTCTTGAAGGTGTTGCTTGGTATGCGACGATTCGGAACTCTAGGAGCATGGTGGAACTTGTTCAGCGGGCGCAGCGGTGGCGAGCCACCTTAGTTCCGTTGATCTGCCGCTGTCGGCATTGTTTTCTTTTCTTTTTTCTCTTGTTTTCTCTTTTGGGCTTGGATGTGCTGTGGCCCCAGCAGTTGTTTCGGTTGGTTGCTATATTTATATAGCGGGGCGAAAGCCTATTTCGAGAGACACCTCCGTCACAGACCGCCTCTCACCATAAATGCGCCGTGAAGTGTTGGTCCCTTTATACACAATCCACAATACACAGCCATCAATACAAGACTTTCTGTGCTTTCGTATCTTAATAAAAAAAAGGCCAGGCACATGTCCGCATGGCGTGTTCTATGGTTCAGATATAGGGACTAGATGCACCCCAGTGCCAAAATGATGCCCCCACCGCGGAACAAACCATAAAAAAATTAGCACGCTATTTCGATGCTAATAGTATGTTATAAGAGCATCTCCACTGGGGCGTCTAAATTGTATCCGACACTCCCAATTGGAGGTCCCTTTGGGGCTCTCACACGGCACCCCAAAACAAATTCCCAAAGACAAATTTCTCAATATTGCAATTAATTCCATTCGATTGAAGTAGATAGTTCGATACAGTTTGATTTGATTTCGATACAATTTTATTCGATTTCGATACAAATTCGATACAATTTAATTTATTCTAAACCCTAAACCAAATTCTAGCGGCAGACTCCGAGGCTTTCCCGGTGCATTGCTCAAGCTACTCCCCACATATGTCGATTGCGGAGGAGTCCGGGCAGAAGCTCTGAGCTCGTCCTTACCGACACTGCTCGAGTTACTTCGTACAGACGAATATATCTCTGATCAAGGGGGCGTTTTGGGCTACATCGATATCATTGATCGACGTAGAAAGTGGAGAAAGCTTTCCTTGACCAGAATCCTGAAAGCACTCGTCTGGTAGGGAATCGATATCAATGGTCAGCGCAGCTTGGTGGCGGAGGAAGAGCTGGCTTCTCCTCGCTGGACACCGGCTCGGGCGACTCATCGTTGGTGCCACTGGTGGAGAAGTTACGGAGGCGGCCGGAGTGCTCGAACCTCACCATGATGTCCCAGTACGCCGCCGACGCGTTGAAAGGAGGCAGATTGCTCCACTCCTCCTCCGTGATGGCGTCGGCGACCTCCGCCTGCCACGGCGACTGGATGTACTCCAGCCTCGCCTGCCCAATGAGGGGTGATGCTACCGGGACGTTGTCCAGGTTGAGCAGCCAACAGTTCGGCAGACGATGGTCGACGGGCAGCGGGAGGTAGTCGCGCACGAGCTGCTGAGCCTCCTCGACCATCAGCGGACGATGATCGTCAACCACGTCAGCCTGCGGAGGTGGAGGTGGAGGCGGTGGTGGCGGCGCAACAGCCCGGGCCGCCGCAATCCGGATCCCCTGGATCCGGCGTTGCTCGTTGCAGCGTTGACAGCGCACCAACGAAGCCGCGTCAAGCCGACGGCGTCGCTTGTGGTCCTCCTCTGTCGGCTGGTAACCTGATTCGCGGCGGTGCATCCTAGTTGTGTGAGTGGATGGAAAGGGAGAGGGCTGGTGGTGGAGCGTGTGAGACGAGAGCGTCGGTGGTGGCTTTTTAAAGCCAGTCGAAGGAGCTGAGATGTTGTCGCCATTAACGCCAAGACGACATGCATGTCGTCGCATGGGCTCTGCATTGCTGCTACGAGGCGACGCTTCACTGTGCCACCCACCTTCCACTGAAACGATGCGGCACGTGCAACGATGCGATGACTCGGCACTGCCGCGTGCCTGCGCATCAACGCGTCATTTCGTGTGTATGACGGGCGGGCCATACCTGACGGAGGCACGGGCCGACAGTGTCCGGCACCGTCAAGGCATCCCCCAAAGTTGAAGGCCTGGTTAGCGGTGCAAGACAGGTTTTGGACTGGACAAAGGCTTTAGGACTCCCCGTTGTGGCCGATTTTTCTGTCCGGCATCCTAAAGGGCCTTTGGGGCCCTTTTACGACCCCCTGGTGGAGATGCTCCAAAAAAACATATCTGGAGAGTCCATGATGAATTTTAGTCATTTTGATCGTTATGGTGAAATTCTTGAAATAGCATGTTTTATCTCCTTAAAACGTCATAACTATTTAGCATGCTATTTTATTTCTAGCCTATCGGTTCAAAGGTCTGAGTTCTCCTCTTCTGAATCGGAAGATGACATCTCTAATGCCGAATATTCTCAATACGTAATTTATGCTATCGCGGTGAGATTTTTTTAGGGTGTTTGTCGATGGTATAAACCGACGGTGAAGATACAGGACTACGTATGCGCGAGCATCGTTGATGTGGGTTAGTAGACGAACGACACGAGAGACGAGATTTATACAGCTTCAGGACCCGGGAAACATCATCCGGTAATATCCTACGTGTTGTTTGTGGTTAGGTCTTATTCCTCTTGGTGGAAGTCGACATATGAGGCTGCTCCTCTATTTTGTAGGTCGGGTGTTGAGGCTCTAGGTCCTCTGTTCCCTCTCTCTTGGATCTAGCTTGTGTTGAGCGTCGGACTTCTTCCCTCTAGCTCGTTGTGGTTCTAAGTTGTCCCTCTTGGGTCTCCTGGCTCCTCCTTATAAAGGTGGAGTGCCGAGTTACAAGTTGAGTCCTTGTAGGACACGGCTAATCTATGACAAGTCGGTAAGGTGAGTCTTGTCCTACTCTGACTTGGAGTCGGCCTACTAGGCTTCCCCCTGATGGGCCTCATTGATCCTCCTTGTGGGTATCCGTGTCCCATATCCACGACAGTGTCCAACCTTCAATTTTTTTCTAGGTCTGCCACTTATAGGTCTAGATCTAGTCTCTGTTGCCCCACATAAGTTCTGAGGATGCAGGCGGGCAGTCCAACGGGATAGGGCGGGCAGTCCGCCAGATCAATTCATGCCAAATTAGAAAACAAATTAGTCAACAACTAGCTTTGTCTAGCTTCTAATTTTCAGGATAGCAGACAGACCGGTGTCTCTAGCGGGCGTCCGCCTGCGTCCCCAATAAGTTCTCTGTGGGACGATTGGACCCTCAACCTTATCGAATCTGTGTGAGAATCTACAAGTTGTTACGTCTCTTTTAAAATCTAAGACGTGGTGTTCTTGCAAGATTTTGGAAGGATTTTGAAACTCCTCGAAAGCTGCCTCTCCGCCTATTTTGAAATCCCCCCCCCCCCGCTCCCGTGCCGCTCCTGGGCGGCACCGGGGCGTCAACCCTTGCCGCTGCCGACCTCTTACCCACCGCCTCCCTCCCCTCGCCGCCGGCGGCATGTGCCGCCGGGCAAAGCCTTTGCGGTGCAGCGGCGGCGGCGGGGCTTTCTTCTTCATCAGTATCGGGGCGAGTTCCTGGCGGTGCGAGGCAGTTTCCCGCGGTGCGGCGGCGCGACGTCGCTGATGACGTGAAACCACATGTTCATTGGGAGACCCCAAGAGGAAGGTATGATGTAGTGCAGCAGCAGTTTTCCCTCAGTAGGAAATCAAGGTTATCAAATCCAGGAGGAATTAGAGTGCTCAGAAGGTTGTCAGCTGCACGCGCGTCGCAACACGAGTGCTGATGTGGAACCTGCACACAACACAATCAAACTACTTTGCCCCAACGAAACAGAAAGGGTGTCAATCTTGCCGGCTTGCTGAAAACAAAGGATTAAACGTATGGTGTGGAAAATAAATGTAAATGCAAAAAGTGGACAGCGAGCAAATGATGGTGGCACGTGGTGTAAACGGTGTTTGTTTCAGTGTAAAAGAATGGACCAGGGTCCACAGTTCACTAGTGGTGTCTCTCCATAAAAGATAACTAACATGCTGGGTAAACAAATTACAGCTGGGCAATTGACAAATAATGAACGCATGATAATGCAAATATATGACAATATGGTTACTATGAGATTTAATTGGGCATTACATCAATATACATAGACCGTTTTCCAACAGCATCTATGACTAATAATCCACCGCCAGGTTAACATCCGTGTCCCCCATTGGTATTCAGTTGCAAGCAACAGATAATCGTATTAAGCAAAGTGTGTAATGTAAACAACACAAATGACCGTAGACATAACATTGTTGTTTTATCCCTAGTGGCAACAACACATCCACAACCTTAGATGTTTCTGTCACTCACCCAGATTACTGGAGGCATGAACCCACTATCGTTCATAAATAATCCCTCTTGGATTTAAAAGCATCTACTTGGCCAAAGCATCTACTAATAACGGAGAGCATGCAAGATCATAAACAACATATAAAGATAGATTGATAATCAACTTGATCATAGTATCAATATTCATTGGATCCCAGCAAACACAACATGTAGCATTACAATAAGATGATCTTGATCATGTTAGGCAGCTCACAAGATCTAAAACATGATAGCACAAAGAGGAGAGACTACCATCTAGCTACTGCTATGGACCCGTAGTCCAAGGATGAACTACTCACGCATCACTCCGGAGGCAGGCATGGTCATGTAGAGCCCTCCGGCGGTAGGGTGCCGGGAAGAGCTTCAGGAACCCTCCCGAGTAGGGTTTGACGACGGCAGCGGCTCTGGAACTTTTCGTGGAATATGACTCGGGTACTTAGGGTTTTCGGGGCAGGAGGAATAAATAGGCGAAAGGGCGGTGTCGGAGGGCACCCGAGGGGCCCACACCACCCCTCGGCGCGGCAGGAGGTGGGGCCGCGCCGAGCTCTGGTGAGGGCACCCCTGGTGCTTCTCTGGCTCTCCTTCAAACTCCGTGGATGTTTCGATGAAATGTTGATGTCCGTTGATTTTCGTCCAATTCCGAGGATATTTCCTTAATGACTGGCACTGTGACATCTTGTTAATAGGTTAGTACCCGAAAATGTATAAAAATGCTATAAAGTGTATGCAAAACATGTAACAACAGGCATAATATCAACATGGAACATCAAAATTATAGATACATTTGCAACGTATCAGCATCCCCAAGCTTAGTTCCTACTCTTCCTCGAGTAGGTAAACGATAAAAACAAAATAATTTTTGAGGTGACATGCTACCACACAACCTTGATCAAATAATAGTGTAAAGCACATGTGAATGAATGAAGTGATCCAAGACAATGGTCTATAGTTTGCTACTAGTTAAGCAATGAGTAAACAACTGAATCATATGAACAATTTTTTTCATGAATAGTACTTTGGAGACTTGAATCCAAAAGTTTTGCACAAGAGTTAACTCACAAAGCAATAATCTCTAAGTAAAAGGTATTTGACCAACACAAAGCAATTGCTTCGACCTCAACATATTTATCTCATGGATATCATCAATACAAAGCAATATAATCAGTCAAATACACCATCATATAACAATTGTTGTACCAAAGTTGACACTAGTGTTTGCTTGTGGAAGATAGAAAGAAGTAGGAAAACTGACTCAACATAAAAGTAAAAGAAAGGCCCTTCGCAGAGGGAAGCAGGGATTAGTCATGTGCTAGAGCTTTTTATTTTTTATAGAACAGAAGTAAAACAATTTTGAGATATGCATGCTTTCGTCAACGACTTCACAGCAAAGAAACTAGCTAGTCCCCTATAACAAGCAAGGCTTTTAGACTTGTGAGAGCGGCTGGTTTTAGAGGAACGAGTACATTCCTCTTTCTCCTTTGTTTCACCACTAACCAATGTTTGAGCTGATTTCTTAGATTTTCATTGTGCGGAGGAGAATGGTGAGTTATATTTATATTTTCCTTAAGCCGCTCTCGGGTTGATTCAAGTGAGGACGTAAACCATCAACACCGGGTGAAAGGGGGGAACTGACCTTGCTTGTCACAAGTTATATCTAGCTCTCTACTACTTCCTCGTGAGCTTAAAAACAGAGACACAAAAAGTAGTATTTTGAATATTTTAAAGGTAGCATATGAAAAATTTACTTGGAGTGGCAGGAAAATACCACATATAGGTAGGTGTGATGGACATAGATGGCATGAATTTTGGCTCAAGGTTTTGGATGCACAAGCATCATTCCCGCTTAGTATAGAGTTTAGACTAGCAAGGTTATTTTTAAGCAAACACAAACTATCAACCAGTACAACAAAACCTTATATGACAACATATTAGAAACATTATATGACTCCACATTGTCTTCCTTGTTAACCAAACTCTTTTACTAGAAAATATCTAGACCTTGGAATTACCACTTATACAAACCAAATTTCAACAAGCTTTACGGCAGTTCTCCATTAATGGGTTTTACTTACTTGATACAAAAGCTTAAACATGTCCTACTTAGTAACTCAAAACAATTGACAAGTATCAAATTATCCAAGATAGTGATCTACAAGAGTATGTAAGCATTTTCCATTATGCCAATTACCACATGCAACATTTTCTGTTCCAACCAAACACCAATCAACTTATTCAAACAATTGTCCAAACAAGTATAAGTGAAGTAAGAGAGTGCTTTCTTTAAAAGAACTAATAGCTCTGACAAGAGATACATGAAAACAAGAGCTAAAAGCTTACCAGTTCTAGAAATAAATACTCAACAAGTATAAGTGAAGAATAGGAGTATTCTAATGAAAAAGCGGAGTGTGTCTCTCTCCCAAACAAAAATGATAGGATCCAACAAGTTGTGACCAGAAGATAAAACATAAACAAACTGAAAATAAAAGCACACAGACGCTCCAAGAACAGCACATATGATGTGAAGGAATAAAAATATAGTCTCACTAGAGATGACCTGATAATTTGTCGATGAAGAAGGGGATGCCTTGGGCATCCCCAAGCTTAGACGCTTGAGTCTTATTGAAATATGCTGGAGAGATCCATGTGAGTCTCCCCAAGCTTAATCTCTTCACTCTTCTTGATCTTATTATATTACCCTTCTCTCTTGACACTTGAAAACTTCCTTCACCCCAAACTCAACATAATTCTCATTAGAGGGTTAGTGCATCAATCAAAAACTCACATGTTCTGTAAGGATGCAAACATGGCAATCATCTTAAACATTGGCTAATGTTACTAGCCTTAAGTGAAGCTCTTCCACCCAAAAAAGAATTCCACCTAACACTTGTAATAGAGAAAATGCAAAACAAAAGACAGAATCTGTCAAAACCAGAACAGCCCGCAAAGACGAATTTTTTCGAGGCACTTACGCTTCTCAGATCGAAAAACGTTGAACTAACGAAAGATGCATACATATATTGGAAGTATGCACAAAAGATTGCAGATTTAAATCACGTTTCTATAATTTTTGGAATTTCATACAGTGCACAGCAGAAATCTGTTCCTGCGCAGTCATCCCAATATAGCATCATCTTAACATTAGAGACTTTCCTTGGCACAACAATACGAAAAAGTAGAGATACAAAGGAGTTGATACAGAAGTAGACAAGCACCTTGGCTAAATAAAAGAAAAATTGCAGAAAAATAAAATGGGTTGCCTCCCATAAGTGCTTCTCTTTAACATCTTTTAGCTAGGCAAAAAGCATGCATCAAGTATTACCAAGTGCAGAAACATCCAAAGAGAGGTCAGAAGTTTTCTCAACTATGCATTGTATCTTATCTATGTAAGTCTCAGAAATTCCTCTCTCAATATTCTTAGGCACACTACTCTCATCAAAGGGGAACAATCCAATCAAAGTTCTTTTCTAATGCCTCATGCATTCCTATAAGTTTAAAAGGTATTGGTATTTCTTTCCCTTCATCCTTGGTTCCCCTAGTATATTTAAGCCTATCATTTTTCAGTTTTTCAAGTGTATTAATAACATTAATATAATAACCAAGCATATCATACCGATCAAAAACTTTTCTAGCTTCCCTAGCAACATCACCAAATTCTTTAAACAGGGTTTCTAAAACAAAATCTTTCTTTTCACCATCCTCCATATCATGGAGTTTAAGAAACATTTGCTGCATTATAGGATTAAGTTTAACAAACCTAGCTTCTAACATGTGAACTAGAGAAGCTATAGCAATTTCATAGGAGCAAGTTCTACCAAAGATCTATCCTCAAAATCTTTATCCTTACTAACATGACTAAGGAAATCTTCAATGTTATCGTTCCCAATGATAGAACCGCTACCTACTGATATGTCTTTTAGAGTAAACTTAGGGAGAAGCATGATGAAATAACAAAAAGCAAGCTGAAAATAAACTAAATGCAAGAAACTAATTTTTTTTGTGTTTTTGATATTTGAAAGCAAATTTCCTTCTACTTAGTCAGATTCTGGGAGGATGTTTGGTTTGGGAACTCCCCCTTAGCTATCCAGTTCTGGGATATTTATTTTGTTTGTAACCAACAGACGAAAACTATCCGTGAGATCTGGGATGGGGATCGCTTGAGATGTACGTTTAGGAGGACGTTTACAGACGCAATGATGGTCCAGTGGCAAGAGCTGCTATCTATCATTGAAAGTGTGAACTTCTCGGGGGAGGAGGATCAGCTAGTTTGGCAATATGAGTCGAACGGGGTGTACTCCTCGAAGTCCATGTATTCCATAGTTAACTTTCGAGGGATCCGTCAGATTTACCTCCCAGCGGTCTGGCATTTGAAAATCCCTCCCAGAGTGCAGGTTTTCTTATGGCTCTTTTCCCAAAAAAAAATTATGACTAGGGATAATTTGAGGAGAAGAGGCATAGCTAAACCTTTAGAGTGTAACCTTTGCAAAGAAGTGGAAACTGTTAAACATCTCTTCTTTGAATGCTTGGTTTCTAGACAGCTTTGGGGCATGGTCTTCGAGGTTTTTGGTATACATGTCAATAACTTTGAATCTATTGCAACTAGGTGGCTGTGCAATAAGAGGTTTCTGCATTTTAATGTGGTTTCTTCTGCTGTGCTTTGGGGTATCTGCAATAACAGAAACTCCATAGTCTTTAATAGAACTTCTTGGATATCCATGAAACAGGTGTGGCGTCTCGTGCTGACGTATCTGAAAAATTGGCAAAAACCTTTCAAGGATCTGGAGCAAGGAAAGACTATGCAGTTCGTGGAAAGGCTAGTCACCAGCCTGAAAACGCCTTTGGCTTTGCCAGAAAGATGAACTGCATGGATTTTGCTTGGGGCTCCTCGTGGAAGGAACATGTTTCAGCTGCTTCTCGATCATGGGGGACGAGCATCGCTGAAGTACCTTCAAGCCCATCCAGAAGAGAGCGAGTCAATTCATGTGGTGATTTAGTTTGTGTTGTGTGGGCGTTGTAGCCTCGCCGAGATCTAGTAGTGACTAGTCTCGTGCTCTTTTGTAATAGCCGGTAAAAACCTCTCCGAATTAGCTAATCTGGCTACAAAACTTCTCTTGTAGATTTAGGAGCTTGCCTTTTGGCGTTTATGTACGAGACTGATGGTTTCATTTTATGAAAAATGGAGCCGGGGGAATCGTCCCCTGTTGATCTAAAAAAAAATTCCTTCCACAACACAAGTCCTTGAGGTTGTCTCGAACCTATGTTAGTTCACACCTCATCGATCCAAAGTTTCGGTCTTGTATGACAGGAATGGTGCCCTAACACATTCCTTAATGGCGCTCTGCGTATTGCAAAAAGGCTTCCGCGACATAACCGACTACTAGTTAGGAAGTGAACATGAGCTATGAAGAGACCCCTCAAAAAAAAGAGCTATCAAGAGGTCCCTCACCTTAAGGTCCAATGCAATTGCCCTATTAGTCAACTACTCCCTCTTTATGTTTAGCTTAGGGGCTAAGACGAGAAATGCTTGATCACTACACACCAGCTCAATTCACCTACAACACGTAAAAGTTGTAAGTTAACAATGCCCCCACTAAATTGGAAGCGAAAGACGAGTGTCTACCGTTGAGCCGAGAGTGCCCGCCATTCAGTCAAGTGGGCTATTTTTTCCAGAAACGACCCAGAATAAGTGTTAATGTGTATATAGATATCTTCAATTTTAACATTTCTACATGTCCACTTCAACCCCTTTTTACCTACCAAAAGTTGACTTAATTGAGCATGACCAGAATGTCCACCAACTTTTCAACATAGATCAATCCCCTCACAACACCGACAACATAAAAAGGATACAAATGATCTCGAAGATAAACAACCTGCTGAAGTTGTGCCCCTTTCATCTCTTCCTTTCCTGGCGCATCCCTATCCTTAAGAGCCGCCGTATCCTTCCCAACTCCCCCCTTCTTTTTTGACTGTCGTCGGTCCTCTTCCAAGGTGGTATTCCAGGGTGAAAGGTGGACATGGTGGAAGCATTCCCAGTAAGCTTGGTCGCCTGGCAGATCGGATCGGCTTGGCTCCTTTTCCTCCCCCTATTTGCTGCCATGGGAGTGGATGGAGGAAGGGGTCTATAGCTATGCTCGTTCCTCTTCAAGCTGGAGTTTGGTGGAATGTGGGTGTTGCCTCTAACGTTGTTCGTCCTCCTTGGATCCCCACATTGACATTTTTCTAGCGGACCAATAGATCAAACAAGTAAATGCCTTCGGTATGTCTCTAGTTTCATCCTCTAATGAGTGGTCCTATCTCTCTTGCCTAGACTAGTCAAGCATTTGGTCGGAGACGGTGGCAAACGCGTCTCCAACGAGATTGGTGCGAGCTGTCATAGGACTAGATTGCTCTCTAAGTTTAAAGTCTGGGTTTATGTTTGGAGAGCATATCTAGTGATACAAAATTTTAAATACTACCATGATACCAAGCTCAAAATTCATCTTTATAAGTTTCTAAAAAAATCTAAAATAGATTTGTGAGTGTTCAATAAATTTATGTTAAAATTTCAGAACCACATACAAAATACACACAGATAATAAAACGACAAATCCAACATAAAATGACAAAAAACAAAGACACTATTCACGTAGCAATTTGTCTTTTTTGTTTCTCTGTGTGTATTTCGAATTTGGTATTGAAAATTCTAGAGATTGTAACTTGTAATTTTAATTTTTAATTTGGTATAATGGTATCATTTACAGGTTGGTAGCATTAGATATTTTCCGGTCATGTTTCCTTAAAGGAATTACCTAGTTGTAATTTGGATTATATCTAGGGTCTTTTGTGCGGTGCTGTAATAAAAAAAATTATCAATTAATGCCAGCATCTGTGACCTTCTGATAAGGGCATTGCTAGCGAAAAGTCGAAATGGCACCCGAGCTCCATGTAGCTCCGGATTTTCAAAAAAGCGAAAAATGCATTTTTCCGTGTCAGAAAATTCTACAAAAAATCATAGCTGTAGATAATGCTGAGATCTACAAGTGTGCAAATTTTCAATTCAAACTTCGAATTATTTCAGGCTCTATAAAAATAACAAATCAAGGAAAATTTTCAAATTTTGAATCTGTACACTATTCATAGATCCAGATTTGGAGATTTGTCATTTTTGTCCAGGCTAAACTATAACGAATTTTCCCCTAATATTTTGCACAGCGGTAGATATCTATATTATCTACATCGAGGAATTTTTTTCAGATTTTTTTGAAAGTTTTAAATCGCGGTTTTGAATGTTTCAAAAATGGAGCCCGGGCTCCAAAACGCCGCACTCCGTTGCTAGGGGTATTCTTATGTATTCATGTGAATACAAATGGTTATTCTAAAACAATGTTGATTTTGGCAGAATAGTGAGGATTTTGAAAAAATTGTGATCGATTTGGCAAAATGAATACCCAATGAATACCCGGTTGAAAATTCTTAGCGCCGCCACTGCCTTTAGATCCCTTCCATTGTTCAAAATAAATAAATAAAAATCAAAGATAAAAAACCTATCGCTAAGGACAAGTAGACCAAGTTGGGGAGCTGCACGTGAGTCAATCAGTCAAGCATAGACCATTTGCAATTGTTTTTGTATTGAACCATTTACAGTTGTTGTTTGACTGGGAGGAAGCATCCAAGAAATTAAGTGATTGTATGTGGAAGATTAGATAATTTCCAGTAGATCGAGTTGACCAGTCTTCCTGGACAAGTAGGTCCTTTTTCATCTTTGAAAAGCAGGACAAGAAACAAAAGAGGGTTCGTTGTATACGTAAACTCGTAGTTGAGTTTCGTTGACTAGACTAGTCGTCCTGTACGCAGAAGATGGTTGGCTTGACGGGCTCGGTGATCTCGACGGTGCCCTCGAGCATCTTGGCCACCTTGCCCATGGAGGGCCTCATCTCGGCGCGGTCCTGCAGGCACCACATGGCCGTCTTCACCATGCGCTCCACCGTGGCCACGCTCTCGGCGTCGTCGTCGACGTGCGTCAGGATCCTCGGGTCCATGATGTCCTCGATCCGCCGCTCCACGTACACCTTCTCGTACGCCCACTTGGGGAAGTACCAGTCCTCGCTGCCCACCGACTCCTGCCGGAACCCGTAGTTGCGCCGCCCGGACACGATCTCCAGCAGCACCATGCCGAAGCTGTACACGTCCGCCTTCGCCGTGATGGGCTCCCGGTGGATCACCCACTCCGGCGCCATGTACCCGCGCGTGCCCCTGATCCGAGACATGGTCACCTTCTCCTTCTTGCTCGTCAGCTTCGACAGACCAAAGTCCGACACCTTGGGGCAGAAGTCGTCCTCCAGCAGGATGTTCTCCGGCTTGATGTCGCAGTGCAGCACCCACTCCAGGCACTCCTCGTGCAGGTACGCGATCGCGCGGGCAACGCCCAGCGCGATCCGGTAACGGGTGTGCAGATCCAGTATGACCTTGTCCGACGCCGCCGCCGACGCGACGCTCTCGTCGCCGTCTTCGCCGCCTTCGCCGGTTCCGGCCGGCGAGGGGCTCGAGAAGAGGTACTTGTCCAGCGACCCGTTGGGCACGTACTCGTACACCAGCATCCGCTGCTCCTTGTCCGCGCAGAACCCCCACATGCGCACCAGGTTCAGGTGGTGCATCCGCGCGATGATGGTCACCTCCGCCCAGAACTCCGCCTCGCCGCCGCCCACGCCGTGCAGCTGCTTCACGGCCACCGCGCGCCGGTCCGGGAGCTCGCCGCGGAACACCGTCCCGTACGCGCCGCGCCCCACCACGTCCGTGAAGTCTTTGGTCGCCGTCTTCAGCTCCGCGTACGAGAACCGCCGGGGCCCGCCGGCGGGGAGGTACTCCAGCCCGAGCGTGCGCGCCATCTCGCGGTACTGCGAGTACTTGCGCAGGAACGCCCAGAAGGACAGCACCCCGGCGAGGAGCTCCACCGCGAACAGCGTCGTGATGATGGCGATGTTGCGGATCGTCGTCGCCTTCTGCTTCGGCGGCACGGGGAGCGCCAGCTGCACGGGGCACACCGTGTCGATCATGGTGGTCATCCCGGTGAACGGGTTGGTGTCGTTGTTCGACGCCGCCACCCGTATGTAGGTGGAGATCTCCGACCCTGGGGACCAGTACCCTTCCATGAGGCGCGTCGCGTACAGGAGGCACGTCCGGTCGCCGCCGAACTTGTAGCCGAACGCCGGGCAGTTGGGGTCGCGCCGGCAGCGGCTCTCGCAGTCATCCAGGTTCGTGGGCGGCTGCTTCTTCTTGAATATGCCGGGATCCGAGGCCCCGGTGGCGGCGCCCCCGGAGAAGGACACGAAGTCCAGCCTGACGAACTTGTCGTCGTTGCCCCGACCACTGTACATCTTCTTGGCCTCGCAGCCGTTCCCGCCCGTCTTGTTGCGGAACCCGGGCGGGCAGACGCAGCTGACGCCGTCGGCGCCGACCGGGACGCATATGGTGTTGTTGCCTGGGCAGGTGCCCTGGATGGAGCAGCGCTCCTGCACGAGCTCCCACACGACGCGCCAGTTGCGGGTTGCGGGCTTCAGGCTGTAGAGGCGCAGGTTGCCGTCGTTGTCGAGCGTGAGGCGCCGCAGCCGGTTCTTAGCATCCTTGTCGGAGGCAATGAGCTGCGTTGGGTTCCCGCCGCTGAGCTGCAACACGCCGGCGTCGGTGAGGTTGAGCAGCGTGGTGCCGCCGGTCATGTTGGTGTAGGTGGAGCCGGAGGGGTGTGCGCCTGGCTCGGGGGAGTAGTACTTCATCGCCATGGAGTTGATCATCTTGTAGCGTCCGTTGGCGGACTGCAGCGTGACGGTGCCGGCGTCGCCGGCACTAGTGTTGGTTGCCGGCGGTATGGCCTGCCCCGCCATGAGCGTGTCCGTTGGTGTTGTTGCCGGGGAGAAGCTAGACCAGCTGGGGCCGTAGAGAAGACTCCCCGTGTCGCTGAGCGTTAGCTCAGGAGCCGTGGCGTTGGCGGTGTTGGGGATGGACCAGATGGTGGTGTTGGCGGCGGTCCAAGTGAGCACGCCGGCGGCGTTGACTTGGAGGGTGGAGTTACCGTCGGCCTCGATGGGTTTGGTGTTGTTGTTCACGTACCAGATGATGGTCTTGGCGCCGTTGCCGGAGACGTTGGCGACCCAGACGGCGAAGCGGTACTTGCTCGCCGACGGCAGGAAGCCGGCGGCCATGCCGAGATTGGGCGAGACGAGGGTGCGGTTGGTCTCCGTCGGAAGCCAGGGCCCCGTGTCGTTGGCGGGGAAGGAAGGCATCGGCTGGGCCTGGGCCTGGGCGGCGGCGAGAGCCAGGAGGAGGAGGAGGAGCCCCCTGAGACGGGGAAGAAGGAAGGCCATGTGGAATTGGGGAGTGATTGATGCCCACCGTGTCTGTAATGGATGTTATCTAATGGAGCTGGAGTACTTCTGGTACTAATCGCCATCAGCAGCTTTACCACCAATCGGAAGTGTTGACTATTCTTAGTCTTCGTCTGCGCGCGAACGGGGTGGAATACCAGCAAATAAAATTGTTTCCGAGCGATCGATGGCTCTTCTTGTCAAACTTGACCGGATGGGTCTTGGACGACTTGGCATCGATGCTAACTTAATTTGCGTTAGACTACACTAGCAGCCTAAGGTGTGGGCCACAGACGGCGACCGCGTGGAAGCATGGTTTGAGTTTGATAGAAGATTCTTAAGAGAAGTTCATTTTACTGCAAAATTTGTCACTAAGTTATGTTTCGACCTGTAACTCTATTTTGACCCCAAAACCGACCTCTTTTTTAGTTAAATAAAAGTCATTACACATGATCTTAAATTAGTAAAGCATGCAGCCTACCAATCACGCCCTTGGGGCCACATGGGCGGCAAAAAAAACCTAGCGTCCCCGAGCTTCCCCATCCCTCCTTCCCTCCCCTGCCATCGCCGGAGGACGCCGGCGGCGCGGCGGCTGACAGTGGCAGCGGGGAGCTTCCTCTCCCGCGCGTGGTGTGTGGTCTCGTGCACTGGTTGGGCCTGGTGATGAGGACATCCCAAGCAATGACACTACACACTAGTAGAGAAAAGCTTACCTGTGGCGCATCAGTTTTGCTTACCCGTGGCGCATCATGGTGCGCCACTGGTACCCCGTCACTGGTAATATTTACCAGTGGCACACTAACGAGATGCGTCACTGGTATTATACCATACCCGTGGCACACATACCCACATGCGCCACTAGTAAGAATTTTAAATTAAAAAAAAAATCGTCGGCCGGCCGTGGCCGGACGTGCTTCCCGTTAGACCCGCCGCCGCCTCGTTCGCCGGGGGCTCGACCGCCGCCGTCCTCTAGAAGATTCTTGCCGCCTCTAGAAGATCCGGGGGCTCAACCGTTCGCCGGAGGCTTCGTGACTCGACGGGACGGCCACCACGGGGGCTTCGCGTGTCCACGACGGCCGCCGCCGGGGGGGGGGGGGGGGGGGGGCTTCGTCCGCGGACGGCCGGACCGGAGCGCGGCGAGCGGGAGGGCCAGCATCTGTCGAAGGAATCGATAGGGAATGGGAGCTCCTCGGCGCATCGCGGGGGGCTTCACGCCGGCCTCCAGGACTGCGTCGCGGGGGGCTTCGCGCGCGTTCATGCTCGACCGCCGCTGGGGGCTGGTCTTCGAGCTCCTACTACACAGATTATCGGCGAAGTCCCGCTCGAGCTACTACTACAAGTTCTACAGGCACGGGCCCGTTCCAGCACCACCACCAGCAGCTGAGCGGCGGCGGCGCCGTCGGGGAGAGGAAGCGGCGGTTCATGGTGGAGCAGGTGCGGTCGCTGGAGAGAACGTTCCACTCGCGGCCTGGAGCCAAGCAGCTGGAGCCGGCGGAGAAGGCGGCGCTGGTGCGGGACGTGGGGCTGCACCCGCGCCAGGTGGCCATCTGATTCTAGAACAAGCGCGCGCGGTGTCGGTCAAAGCAGCTCGAGCGGGACTTCGCCGACCTGCGCGCCCGCTACGCCGGGTGGTTCCGTGCACGCCGCTGGTGGACGCCGTCGGGGGGCTTCGGCCGCCGGGAAGGAAAGGGGAGCCCTCCGACCCAGAGCAGCAGGAGTGGGCTGTGGCGTCGAGCGAGGTCATGCATGGAGCAGTGCGGAACGTCCCAGGCGAGGTGGTGGAGGTGGCCGAGCACAGGGAGACGGGCCAGCATCGTTCGCGCATAGCGCGGTGAGGCTGCTAGCTGCGAAGTCCATGTGCGGCTCAGGCTCAGAGAGGATAAGGTTGGTGGGTGGTCAACTGGTCATCGATCCATGTTTCTTTCTCTCAGCCAATCAGATGAGGCATAGGGATAGCACATGGATTGTGTGCTATTTGAGGAAGATAATAGCCGTCGGATCTCCTCTGGACGGTGCAGGTCTGTGTATATTGTTTGCTAGTATGTGAACCAGACTACACATACCAGTGGCGCACCAAACTTCGGTGCGCCACCGGTAACCTGTCCATTTTTTTCGTAGCCCTCAGTGCACATTTACCAGTGACGCATGGGGGTTCGATGCGCCATGGGTAGGGAAATACCAGAGGCGCACCTTGGTCTGGTGCGCCACTGGTAATTTTCCAGCACCCCGGTCAGCACGACCGCCACTTAGCCGTGGCGCATGGGCTTGGGGGTGCGCCACATGTATTTGTTTATCAGTGGCGCATCTATCTTGGTGCGCCACGGGTATATTACCAGTGACGCACCAAAGCCGGGTGCGCCACTGGTAACCATCCCACCTATAAGCCTTTTCCTACTAGTGACACCAACCATCAACGGACCTATAACAAGAAGCCGTGCCAAACTTATAAGTGACTAGGTGAACGCTAACTTAAGTTTATCTTATAAACTTGATGATACGGCTATGCTTTCATCCCCTTTGTTGTTGGTTGAACTTAGGTACACATTGGAGGAATCCAACAACCTATGATCTCATGAAGAACAAGAGCTGAAGAAAAGAATGTTGAAGAAAACAAGTTTGAAGTGAATCTGTTTCTGCCAGATTTTCCCCTCTGAACTTTCGATGTTCCGCACCCACATGGATCAGAGACGGGGCCTTTGGGGTATACGAACAGAAGCTCCTTGAAGTTTACCTTCCAACCCAAAAAAACCTCACATTATTTGAAGTTGTGTAGCCAAAGTAATGACCGTTTGGGTGGAAGGTGTCCAGCCAGTTTAATGCTTCGCGAATTTCCGAGGAGTTCTCCAATAACTCACCAAGATGAATGCTCCTCTCCCAAAGAGGCCATTCGAATTATGAACCTTTTAGCATCCTTTTCACACCTATCTAAGGGGGGTTGTACCTGCTATAAAACCCCATCTCCCCAACGTTTTAGGGGTCTTTTATCAAACCAAAACCAGCTATAAGCTTTGCAGCCAAGACTGCTTGAGATCTGAGAGATCCTTACTTCCTTTGCTCTTGTGAGTTCATCCGGATTCGCAAGAAGGAGCCTCTGGTTCCCCCTAATTCGTGCTCTACGGTTCCGGCCGTTTTGTTTTGGTTAGTCCTGGTTTGTGGTTCTGCGATTGTTCGGACGGCGGGTTGAAGTTCTTGTTGCTTCGGTCAGCCATCCCCGATGCTTGCAGCTAGTTACCCTCCCCGTTTTGATCCTATGACGTGAAGATCCGGCTTCCCTCAGGCGTGAACTTCTTCAACGGGTTTGCCCCTATCATCTGGTATCAGAGCTTTCGTTTACACGGTAGGATCTGTTTTCATATTCATCTTGCAATCATCCCTTTAAGTCGGTAGGTTTTGTTGCAATATTTTCTGTCCTATAGTCCAAAGCCTCACCAAAAATAAATCCCAAAGCCTTGTTGGTGCTGAGATCTTGTTGTTGCATTCCTTGCATGTTTTCCATCTTTTAGATCTGCACCAATTTCATCTTTGTAGTTGTGTTTCAGATTTAGTTGTGTTGCTAGAAAAAAAAGAAAAAAAAGATGGAGCTTCACGCATGTGTATGGATTGTAGACCTATTAACAACATTACCGTGAGGTATAGGCATCCCATACCTAGGCTTGATGATATGCTTGATGAACTTAGTGGCTCCACCATATTTTCTAAAATTGATTTGCGAAGTGGTTATCACCAAATTAGAATGTGAGAGGGCGATGAGTAGAAAACTGCTTTCAAAACAAAATCTGGTTTGTATGAATGGTTAGTTATGCCATTTGGATTGACAAATGCACCTAGTAATTTCATGAGATTAATGAATCATGTGCTTAGAAATTTCATTGGCAAGTTTGTGGTTGTTTACTTCGATGACACCCTTATTTACAGCATAACTTTGGATGAACATGTTGACCATATCCGTTGTGTGCTTGGTGTTGTACGAGAGCAAAAATTGTATGCTAACAAGGAAAAGTGCACCTTTTGCACGGACAAAGTTGTGTTTCTTGGCTTTGTTGTTTCAGGTCAAGGAGTGGGGGTAGATGAGGAGAAAGTGAGATCCATCCGTGAGTGGATGCCCCCACAAAATGTAAGCCAAGTGAGAAGCTTTCTTGACCTTGCTGGTTTCTACCGTCGATTTGTGAAGGACTTCAGCACCATTGCTGCCCCAATAAAGAAGGACGTACCCTTCAAGTGGGGTGACGCACAAGAGAAGGCATTCCAAGAGCTGAAAGATAAATTGACGACCATACCATTACTTGCACTATCCAACTTTGGTAAGACTTCCGAAATTGAATGTGATGCGAGTGGTGTTGGTATTAGAGGTGTACTCATGCAAGAAGGTAGGCCTATTGCATATTTCAGTGAGAAGCTAAGTGGTCCAACTCTAAATTATTCAGTTTATGACAAAGAACTATATGCACTTATGAGATCTTTGGAAACATGGCAACATTATTTGTGGCCTAAAGAATTTGTGATACATTCGGACCATGAATCTTTTAAGCATCTTAGAGGACAACTAAAACTGAACCGTAGGCATGCCAAATGGAGTGAATTCATAGAATCTTTTGCACATATTGTCAAGTATAAAAAGGGAAAGGATAATGTTGTTGCCGATGCTTTTTCTAGATGTCACATCTTGCTTTCCCAACTAGATGCTAAAATTCTTGGATTGCAAAGTATAAAGGAATTATATGCTCAAGATACATATTTTGCTGAACCATATTCCAAATGCAATGTGGGAAAGGGATGGGAGAAGTTTCATGTGCATGATGGTTTCTTGTTTCGGGCTAATAAATTGTGCATTCCAGAGTGCTCTATTCGTTTAGTCCTATTGCAGGAAGCAGATGCGGGCGGTCTCAAGGAAATTTTGGTGCTAAGAAAACTGAGAGTGTGCTGATCGACCATTTCTTTTGGCCAAAGATGAGGCGTGATGTCGAACGCTATGTGCAACGTTGTGAAATCTTCCGCAAAACTAAGTCCCGTTTGAACCCTCATGGACTTTATAATCCTTTGTCAATTCCTAGTGTACCGTGGAAAGATATTTTTATGGACTTTGTTCTTGGTTTACCACGCACTAAGAGAGGGAGTGATTCAGTTTTGTGGTAGTTGATAGGTTTAGCAAGATGGCTCATTTTTCCCATTCCATAAGAGCGATGATGCTTCACACATTGCTGATTTTTTTCCAGGGAAGTTGTGTGGCTACATGGAGTACCACATACCATTGTTTCAGATCGCGACACCAAGTTTTTGTGCTACTTTTGGAAAACGTTATGGGAAAAGCTGGGAACAAAACTTCTCTTTTCAACCACATGCCATCCACAAACTGATGGACAAACTGAAGTTGTCAACTGCACGTTATCTGATACGTCTCAAACGTATCTATAATTTTTGAGTGATCCATGCTGATGCATGTAAAATGCATACATGAACTTTGCACTATAACACTTGTTTTCCATTCATATTTGCATCATATAAGGGGTATATTACTGTTATTTAATGATTTTTGGTAATTAATAATGATTTCCCCTTTTTATGGAATTAATCCTACACAGGCAGAAAACCCCTATTTCTTTCCTTATTTTTTTCAGGGCCTTAACGACGTCATAATGAGCTATAAATTTACGGGGATCATTATTTCGGAAGGAGGAAGACCTAGGAGCGAAATAAGCAGGCAAACGGAGGCCAGAGGGCCAAAAGGGGGTGTCCCACATGGCTATAGTACCAGGCTGCGTGGGCCCACCTATTTCAGCCCTCGTGGCCCCGTTTGCGTCGATCCTTCGCCCTGAAGCTTCCTCGTGACCTAAAAACGCCTATATAAAGAGCCCCCCGACGTTCTTCGAGGAGAGAGCCGCCACACGACAGAAACAAGAAACAGAGACCAAGAGGCTGCAGATTGGAGGGGGGAAACTCCGGCGGAGCGCTGCCTGAGAGGTCTCCTTCTTCTCCATCGACATCTCCACCGTCTCCATGATGAAGAGGGAGTAGTCCACCTCTGGACTATGGGTTTGTGGCAGTAGCATATGTATCTCTCTCTCTCTCTCTCTTGAGCTTCACTAATTAGCACCGTATGAGCTGCTGAACATGATTACGGTCACCGTTGTATTACCATTGTGGTGGATCTTTCTATGAGTTAATATATGTTGAGATTGCAATGTTTATTTCAGTTATGAAAGTAGATGCATATTATGTACCCCGTTCTTGTATCCTTGTTTTGATCAAGCATGTTTATGAGAGCATGTGTGGGGGAACGTGTGCATTAGTTGGAGTAACGGGGGTGGTGAAGTGATAAGCTGACAACTTAATATCATGATCCATTGGGTGTTTACCTTACTTTGTTGCCTCACTAGGGATAAACCAAAATACGATGTTGCAAGGTATGAGGAGTGACTAGCCTCAACCTAAGACTAGATCCATCATGTGTTTATTTTCACTTCATGTCATTAATCTTAAAGCTATACTCTGAGTCATCTTAATTATTAAGGTGTATGATTTAGTTCACATCTTGGTGGAGTATAAGTGAGACTAATAATCAAAAGGTCTCTATGTTAGGACATGATGCCCATATAATTAGTAACATGTCATTAAACTTGTTTGCAATCTCATATGTTAATCTTATGTCTACTTATTTGCCACACTATATTAAAGAGAGAGTGCATGTGTGAAACCAAGAACCCCGGTCCATTTTTAATCATAAGAAACAACTTTCCAACCATTTTTAAGCATCTTTTACATTCAGCCATTTTAAAATCAGAAAATACAAAAACACTTTTACTTCTTGCATTCACATATAAAAACCCCAAAAATATTATCCATCATCAATACTATCATCCTTGCATATTTATTTACCACCATTGCATTTTTATTTACTGTTTTGCATCCATTATTATCTTAGTATCATTCTCACACCTTGTGCTTGACAACCACTTGGTGAGGTTGAGGGCACAAAGCAATCTACTTTGTTTGCAGGAAATCTAGAGATGGACAAGGAGATAAAATCCACACTACTGATTCCCCGAGAGTTCGATATTAAACCCTCGAGTCACCTTCTTGGGGAAAAAGACTTCCACTCCTACATACTCTGCACTTGGAGGCTCAACCTATCCCTTATATATTATTTTCCTTTCAGGGTATCAAGAGTATTTGTTGGCGTTGTTGAGGGAGAAGAACACTCTCATCAATCCCGTCATCACATGCTAGTTTTGTGTTATTGTCACATGTTTTTACTGTCATTTATATCATTTTTATGCATTTTGTCGGACTAACCTATTGACAAGATGCCAAGTGCTAGTTCCCTGTTTCTGCTGTCTTTTTGTTTCAGAAATTTACTTTTGGAAATATTCTCGGAATTGCACCAAAATTTATGGGGATTATTTTTACGCCAAGACGAAGACGGAGTCCGAAGGGGAGCCTCGGAGGTGGCCCATAGGGTAGACACCCCCCCCCCCCTGCAACGGCCCTAGGTGGACCTGCGGGTGGGGCCCGCCCCTGCCCGTGGGGCACCTCCTCGGCCCCCTCCGACGCCTATAAAATCAGAAATAACCTAAAAACGTCGAGGCGGCCATTATTTTCCAGAAACTCGACCCCGACGCGCCGTCACAGAAAATCCTAGTTCAGGGTCCAATCTGAAGCTGATCCCGGCACTCTGCCGGAGGAGAGATCGATCTTGGAGGGCTCTTAATCGTCATGCCTTCATCCGGGATGATTAAGAAGGTGATTTGTGGGGTCTTAAGCATTTGCCTTTCATGCTCATGCATCCTTGCGTATTCGTCTTGCAAGGTCGTTTAATTCATTATCTAAACCCTCTTAAAAGGGATTGTCATCAATTACCAAAATGGGGGAGATTGAAAGAGCATGGTTGCCCCCATATGTTGTTTTGGTAATTAATGACAATCTATATTGACTAATGTGTGCTTTGAGTTATATTTGCAGTGTTGGCCCGTATGGAATGCTTGAACTCCATATGTTGGAGTCGAAGCTAAAAGAAGAATATTATATGTTGATCAAGGCTAAGTGCAAGTTGATCAACATACAAGATAAGGGCAAGTGAAGATATGCGAAAGAGTGTCTCTCCCATATTGGTGTATGGGGGAGCAATATGCGAGGCTTCACCGAGCGGAGCGTAATCAAGAAAGGTGATCCACTTGAGAGGAGATCAAGATCGTCATCATCTAGCTCAAGTGGAATGCGCAAGGCAAAGGTATGATCTTGATAGGTTTCTATTTTACCGGTCTCGCGGTGTAGTTGGGAGACCGGGTTTTAGGATAGGTAACCGGACTATCAAGAGGGGCTCTCAAGTGAGCTTTAGCGTATCGGTCGTAGAGAGCTCAAACCTTTGCATCATTGACATCATCTTTATTGGTTCTTATTTGTCTCTTATCATGATGTGGTCTTGGTGCTTGTCGTGCTTGTCATGACAAGGCCAAGCTCATCGAAAACGGTTTTCATATGCGTCTTCCATTGCGTTTTCGATATTAGAAATATTGTCGGTTTGTCCTTGAGAAATTATCCACACATACATGTGTTGAGAATTTATCTCTTAATTGCTTTCAAATATTTCCAAGGATAGCTACTATCATCCTCTTTCCAACAAAATTGGTTTCACCTCTTCCGAACTTCATTTGCAAAAGATATGACGGTTCCGGTTTGCAAGAAAGAGGTTTAACCTTTCCTCATTTGTTATTATAATATCTTGTTGAACAATGATGTTTTTCTGCATAATCTTGTAGTGCTTGTTGTCGTGATTCCAACGAGTCCAAGATTATCGAAAACGGAGTCCGGATACGAAAGTTATTGCATTTCCGGTATCGGACGTTTTCTTAACAGAAAAAGAAAAGAAAGGAAAGAAAGAAAAAAGGGGAAGACTCCTGCCCAGCATGGCCGGGGGCATGGCCGGGGGCATGGCTGGGCCTTCTCAGGTTCCAGGCCGGCCATGATGGCCGGGCCAGGCCGGTCTGGCCGGGTTCCCCTGTCCTGCCACGAAAAGTGGCCCAACGGCCATATTTTGGCTCCCCTTTTTAAGGGGTCTTCTTCCCCAATTCATCCTCAACCTTCTCCCACCTCTTGAGCTCATTTTCCCCCATTGTTGACATTCTTGTGAGCTTGCTATCTCTCAATCCCTCCAATAGTTCTTGCTAGTTTTTGAGGGAAAAGAGAGAGGAGGTCTAGATCCGCGTTTCCACCGATCGATTTCTCCTCTAAGTGAGGGGAACACTTTGGATCTAGATCTTTGGAGTTTCTTGGTGTTTCTCCTTTGTTCTTCCTCTCAAATCCCTCCCAAGCATTAGTTGCTTTGGTTGGATTCGGGTTGGAAGAACTTGACCACTTAGTGTGTTCTTGCCATTGCATTAGTTGCATCGGTTTGAGTTCTCCACGGTGATTCGTGGAAACTGAAGTTGAGAAGCTTGTTACTCTTGGGTACTTTGGTGCCCTAGAGCTTGTTCCTCTAGGGCACGTTGGTACCCTAGACGGTTGTTGATTTCTCGGAATCTTGGTGGCTCACGGGATTTGTTGGGAGCCTCCAATTAGGTTGTGGAGGGAGGCCCAACCTTGTTCGCTTCGGATCTTTGGGAGCTACGAAGACATTGCCGGGAGCCAACAATTGAGTTGTGGTGTGTGCCTCGGCCTTGGGCATCGAGTCTTGGTGGCTCGGTGCATTTGGTGAAGACCCTCCAACTTGTGGAGTGAGCTTCATCCTTGTAAAGGTTCTAGTTGTCAACCTCAACGGGAACATAGTGACAAGTGCCTCGCCACATTGGTGGTAAGACACAATGGAGATACGGTGTGCCATATCAAGGTTACTCGGTGTTTCACATTGGTGAACACCGCGCCGCTCCAACGGAGACTAGCTTCCATTGGGAAGTGAACTTCGGGATAAATCATCGTCTCCAAGTGCCTCGGTATTTCTATACCCGAGCTTCTTAATTATGCTATTTACTTTGTGATAGACATCGAGCTTAAAGTCATATATCTTGCTATCACCTAGTTGATTATATTGCTTAGCATAAGTGTTGGTGCACATAGGTGAACCTAGCTAGTTTAGGTTTTGGCTTGATAAATTAAACGTTAGTTTTATTCCGCATTTATTCAAGCGTTAACCGTAATAATTTTAAATCGTCTATTCACCCCCCCCTCTAGGCGATATCCATATCCTTTCAATATCCCAAGCAATGACACTACACCAACCATCAACGGACCTATAACGAGAAGTCGTGCCAAACTTATAAGTGACCAGGTGAACGCTAACTTAAGTTTATCTTATAAACTTGATGATACGACTATGCTTTCATCCCCTTTGTTGTTGGTTGAACTTAGGTACACATTGAAGGAATCCAACAACCTATGATCTCATGAAGAACAAGAGCTGAAGAAAACAATGTTGAAGAAAACAAGTTTGAAGTGAATCTGTTTTTGCCAGATTTTTCCCTCTGATCTTTCGATGTGCCGCACCCAAATGGATCAGATACGGGGCCTTTGGGGTATACGAACAGAAGCTCCTTGAAGTTGACCTTCCAACCCAAAAAAACCTCACATTATTTGAAGTCGTCTAACCAAAGTAATGACCGTTTTGGTGGAAGGTGTTCAGCCTGTTTAATGCTTCGCGAATTTCCGAGGAGTTCTCCAATAACTCACCAAGTTGAATGCTCCTCTCCCAAAGAGGCCATTCGAATTCTGAACCTTTTAGCATCCTATTCAAACCTACCTAAGGGGGTTGTCCCTTCTATAAAACCCCATCTCCCCAACATTTTAGGGGTCTTTTATCAAACCAAAACCAGCTATAAGCTTTGCAGCCAAGACTGCTTGAGATCTGAGAGATCCTTACTTCCTTTGCTCTTGTGAGTTCATCCGGATTCGCGAGAAGGAGCCTCTGGTTCCCCCTAATTCGTGCTCTACGATTCCGGCCGTTTTGTTTTGGTTAGTCCCGGTTTGTGGTTCTGTGATTGTTCGGACGGCGGGTTGAAGTTCTTGTAGCTTCGGTCAGCCATCCCCAACGTATGGGTCTCATCCAACCTTGGCAGGTATAAAGCTAGTTATCCCCGATGCTTGTAGCTAGTTACCCTCCCTGTTTTGATCCTACGACGTGAAGATCAGGCCTCCCTCGGGCGTGAACTTCTTCAACGGGTTTGCCCCTATCACCTGGCCCTCCTCCGGCTTTCCCCTCGAGCACGCACACGAGCATGCGGGCCTGCTCTTGTGTCGCCCCCTTCCCTGCCTGCTCGCCGGACCTGGCCGGTGCGCCGCACCGCCCCCTGGAGCCTTCCAACGCTCGGTTGCAGGGCTCTCATAGATCCTTGGGAGGATCTGTTGGGCGGCCAGGCGGCTGCCAGCAGAGGCGTGTGCCGCCTCTTTGGCGGTCTGTGCCACGGGCGATGCCCTGGCCCCAGTGGTTCTCCTACGATGTACGGCGGCCAGATTCAGATCTGTCGGGCTGGATCTGGGCTGGGCCAAGTGGGCCATCATATAGGTAGTTGTGGATTCAATCTCGCGTCCTGCAGCTGGTGCTCCGAGTTGGGGCTGGTGTACCGAGCTTTCGAGGTTCCTAGGCTGGTAGCGGTGTCCAGTTGTCTCTTCTCTGCACCCTCATGACAGCGGCCGGCTTCCGGTTTTTGGATCGGTCTTGGTGAAAACCGTGCAATGGCTAATACCATTGCTGATGACGATAACACCTGTGGGTGTCATTCCCCTTGTTGAAGGCTTCGTCATGAAGACCCTCCTAGTTCTAGGTGGCCGGATTTCGTATCTCTGTCCCATCTTGCTCCCCCCGATGTGTTCGTTTAGTGTAAGTCTCCCTCGTAGCGGCTTGTGAATCGCCCGACAATCTCTCCGTCATTGCAACCCTGATATGTCTCAAACGTATCTATAATTTTTGAGTGATCCATGCTAGTTTTGTGATGTTTTCACATGTTTTTACTACCATATTACATTATTTTTATGCATTTTGTCGGACTAACCTATTGACAAGATGCCCAGTGCCAGTTCCCTGTTTTTGTCATGTTTTTGTTGCAGAAAGTTACTTCTGGAAATATTCTCGGAATTGGACGAAAATTTACGGGGATTTTTTATTGGGCAAATGAAAAACGGAGCCAAAAGGGCGACCTGGGGGGCCACCCACAGGCCAGGGGCGGCCCCCTGCCGCGTCCCTAGGGCAGCCCGCGGGTGGGACCCGCCCCTGCCCTGTGGGCACCCCCTCGGCCGCCTCCGACGCCTATAAAATCATCCCCGACGAAAAAACCCTAACCCCCGAAGGATTTTCCCAAATACGCAACAGAGCTCCGCCGCCATCGCCGACAAGTTTCGGGGGTTCAAAGGGTCCTGTTCCGGCACCCTGCCAGGACGGGGATCGACCGCTGGGGCCATCTCCATCAACACCGCTGCTTCCCGCGATGAGGAGGGAGTAGTCCCTCACCGGGGCTGAGGCTTATACAAGTATCTAGGTGGTTATCTCTCTCTCCCATGATGTGATCTTCGTTGTGATCATGAGCTTTGTTAGTGTAGTTGAATAGATGATGTTTCCCTATGTGTAATGGATATGATGTTGCTCAAGTGGTGTTATTTAGTACAATTTCCGGAGCCACCATTGTGATCATGGTACCTCGGTGACAGGATGGGTGCCGTGTTTGACTGTATAGATAATAGATTGGAAGGATCTTCATCACGAGTTTGTTCTTTATTTGTTGGATTGAATAGATCATGAGGTTTCTTGATGCTTGTGTTATTGAAGAAAGAGACTATTCAAGAAATAGGTTGTGCTGTTTGTTAGTACTATCTTTGGATGCGGATAGTGACAGCATGAAGTGTCCATAGATGTGGAATACGAACTTTAAGGTGTGCTTTTCGTAGCCCTACGCAATTCTCATCCTATTTGATCTACAAAAGAATTATCTCCGAGTAATGTCTACCATGCATGTATTTTTGTGGGAACTATCATGTGTTTAATTATGTTAATGATGTTGAGAGTAGTCACTAGTGAAAGTATGAAGCCTAGGCCTTGTTTCCAAGCATTGATACGCCGTTTTTAGTCACTTTTGTCACTTGTTTGCTTGCTGCCATTTTTATTACAGAATTACAAAATCACCTTTTACCATCCATATCACTTGTATTTTACCATCTCTTCGCCGAACTAGTGCACCTATACAACTGACAATTGTATTAGGTGTGTTGGGGACACAAGAGACTTCTTGTATCTTAATTGCAGGGTTGCTTGAGAGGGATATCTTTGACCTCTACCTCCCGTGGATTCGATAAACCTTGGGTTACTCACTTAAGGGAAATTTGCCGTTGTCCTACAAACCTCTGCGCTTGGAGGCCCAACAAGTCTACAAGAATAAAAGTGTGTAGTAGACATCAAGCTAATTTCTAGCGCCGTTGCCGGGGAGGTAAGGTAAGCGGTACTCACACTCCGACGACGAAGCTAATTTCTAGCATTGTTGCCGGGGAGGTGAGCGCTTGAAGGTATCTTCTTTAGATTTTGCAATTAAATCTTTTTGTTTCTTGTTTTTATTTCACTAGTTAGGCTTATTGGAAAACAACAACCAAATGAGAGATCTTTATAAACTCTATCTTGAAATTGGTCATGATGCTTTTGAAGAGAAAATTAAAAAACCTATGGAACTTTATTTGCATAACAATCATGCTAGTAGCAACGTTATTAGTATGATTTCTTTGAATGCCATTGTTGCTAATTGCTAATGCTATGGAAAATTGCAAGCTTGGGGATGCCGATTTTGATGAATATGATCTTTTTAGTCCCCCAAGCTGGAAGGAGTAAATTTGCTTTGATGATACTATGCCTCCTATATATGATGATTATAATGATGAATGTGATATTTTCAGTCCACCTACTATTGAGGAAAAAGTTTATTATGATTATGATATTCCTCCTGCTTATGATGATTACAATGATGATTATGATTGTGTTACTCCCACTAATACTAATGAGAAAGATTTTACTTATGTGGAGAGTAATAATAATACTTTTATGCATGTGAATCATAAGAAAAATGCTTTATGTGATGGCTATGTTATTGAGTTTTCTTATGATTCTACTGAAAGTTATTATGAGAGAGGGAAGTGTGGTTATATAAATTTTCATCTTATGAAGTTTCCCCTCTTTATGTTGAATGTCTTAATGTTGCACCTGCTTTGCCTTCCTATGCTTAATGCTTTATGCTCCAATGATTTATTTTCTTACAAGATGCCTATGCATAGGAAGAGAGTTAGACTTAAATGTGTTTGATATTTGCTTCATGATGCTCTATTTTGCGTTCCAACTCTTATTCTTATGAGAGCATCATTAAAATTATCATGCCTAGCTAAAAGGCTTAAAAGAAAAGCGCTTGTTGGGAGGCAACCCATCTTTTAATTTCAGTTTGTTTTTGTTTTTCTTGAGTCATGGAGTTGTTGCCTCTGTAGCAACTTCATTTTATCTTTTTGTTTTGTTTTTTTGTGCCAAGTTTAGCCTCTAATGCATTGAAAGTGCGAGGTATTGTGTTGCTGTCCAAAAACAGATTCTGTGCGCCTGTTGCACGAAAATCCTAAAATCGCCAGAATTTTATCTTTTTTTCTAATAATTTGTGACAGCAAGCCTGATGATTTTATCTATCTTTCGTTAGTTTTGACTTTTTTTGATTTGAGGTGCAGAAGTGCGTTGAAAAATTCGATCTTTACAGATTGGTCAGATTTTGGCAGATTCTGCTTTTATTTTGCATTTGTCTCTTTACCATCGTCATATGTGATACTCTAGGGGTAGAGTGCCACATTGAGGCTTAGTAAACAGTAGCTAATGTTTAATGAAGTTGGTTTGCAATTTGTCATGATTTGAACACATGTGCATTTTAATTTATGAGCACTAACCCTCTAATAAAATTATGAGAAGTTTTGTGTGAAGGGAGTTTTTAAGTTCCAAAGGAGAGGAATATGAAGAAATCGAGGATGGATCAGAGCTCAAGATTGGGGAAGCTTCAATCTTTCACGACCGACTTCAAGTAGCCAGTATCCTACGTAATTCATTCTTCTCCTTGCTTACTTTTCAGGGTAGTCTCGGCTAATTCGGCTATTAAGCTAAGCCTTTGACTAGTATGGTATGAGTTCCTAAAGCAGTTCACCGTGTATTAGCTTCCCCCTTGCTTTCCTGGCTTGGCCACTAGCAAGAACAGCAACCGACTCTACTTAATAAACTGCTGCCACTTCCGGGGAAAACTAGAACTCCTAACTCAAAAAATCGGCAATTCGTAATGCTCTCTTCCTTTCCAGACCCCTTTTCAGGAGCGGGCGTGACTCGATGAAATTCCAAGATCAACCATTCCCGAGGAAGACTTCGTGCGGAAGCCGTTTAAGCAATAGTTTTAATAGAAAGTACCGGTAAATGACTTGCCGGGGATCCGCTGAAATACGAGAAGATCCAGCCATCTTGTAGTGTGTGACTCAACCGCTCATCGCACCTCAGCTCACTGCTCAATGGCACCCCCTCTGAATATCAAGAACCATCAAGCGTCAAAGCTTGGGGATGCCCAAGGCATCCCCTCATCTTCATCGACTATCATAAGGTCGTCTTCGTTGAACTTCGTTTTTATCACTTCACATATTATGTGCTATGCTTGGAGCGTCTTTTTACTTTCAGTTTTGTTTTGTTTGTTTGCTGGTCATATGCTTGTTGGATCCTTGCTTTGTTTGTGTGGGAGAGAGACACGCTCCGCTTTTTAATTTGAATACTCCTTTACTTCGCTTATATCTTGTTGAGTATTCTTAGCTACTGTTTGTTTGCTAGTAAGCTCTCGCTTTTAGCTTTTATCTTATTTAGAGCTGCTAGTTGTTGATGTTAAACTCTCTTGTTCTTCCCTTATATTTGTTAGAGAGTTGCTATGGTTGCTTGGTTAATGTGTTAGAACGGTGAAATGCTATTCATGTGATATTGGAATGAAATGAAATCCTGCATAGTCTTGTAGATCATTGTGTGGATACTTGATACTTCTCATTTGTTTCGAGATATTAGGATGAATGCTTAAACTTGTTGGATATTTGAGTGGAATTGATTAGTAAAGAAATACTGTTGAAAACTTGAAACTGTGTGGTGTTTCGTAGTTGTTAATTCTTTAAGCTAATCTTTCCATCAAAAGAATTGTTTGGTCAACATTGGAGACGATGTGGAGCTTTTATGTTTATGATTGATAAATGTCTTATGCTACTCTGTTACCGGTTAATTTTAGATGTTTGCTTCAAATACCTTCTTTGCTAAGCCTAAAAATTCGTACTGAGTGTATGGTTCACTCGTGCATCCAAATCCCAAAGCCAAACTATCTTGCCAGCTGAGTCCACCATATCTACCTATGCATGGTATTTCCTGCCATTCCAAGTAAATTTGTCATGTTCTATCTTTAAAAATTCAAAATACTCCTTTTTCTGCCTCTGTTTTTAATCTCATGAGGGAGCAGTAGAGAGCTAGATATAACTCATGACGAGCAAGGTCATTTCCCCCCTTTCACCCGGTCGATGGATTACGTCTTCACTTGAATCAACCCGAGAGCAGCTTAAGGAAAATATAAATATAACTCACCATTCTCCTCCGAGTAATGCAAATCTGAGAAATCAGCTCAAACATTGGACAGTGGTGAAACCAAGGAGAAAGAAGAGCGTACTCGCTCCTCTAAAACCAGCTGCTCTCACAAGTCTAAAAGCCTTGCTTGTTATGGGGGACTAGATAGCTTCTCTGTTGTGAAGTCGTTGACGAAAGCATGCATGTCTCAAAATTGTTTTACTTCTGTTTCATAAAAATAAAAAGTTCTAGCACATGACTAATCCCTGCTTCCCTCTGCGAAGGGCCTTTCTTTTACTTTTAATGTTGAGTCAGTTTTCCTCTTCTTTCTATCTCCACCAAAGCAAATATCTAGCATTGACCATGGGTATCATTGATCATATTGCATTGTCAGATTAAACATGAATCTTTATATTGACTTTACCGTTGGAAGTTGAAGCTTTTGCTAAAACTTACATCTTCTTTGTTTTGATTCTCAAACACTTTTGTCATGGAATTGTTAACTTTGAGAATTAATCAAATATGTGGATCACATTGCTTTCATGTTTTTAACGTACTATTTATGAAAGGTTTTGCTTGAATGATTCAACTTGGTTATTCATTGCTTTCTTGCTATCAACTATAGACAATTGTTTTGTATCACTTCATTCACATCCTATGCTTTACATTACTATATTGATCATGTTTGTGTTGGTTGCATGTCTCATCAAAAATTATTTTGTTATCACTTACCTACTCGAGGACGAGTAGGAGTTAAGCTTGGGGATGCTGATACGTCTCAAACGTATCTATAATTTTTGAGTGATCCATGCTAGTTTTGTGATGTTGTCACATGTTTTTACTATCATATTACATCATTTGTATGCATTTTGTCGGACTAACCTATTGACAAGATGCCCAGTGCCAGTTCCCTGTTTTTGTCATGTTTTTGTTGCAGAAAGTTACTTCTGGAAATATTCTCGGAATTGGACGAAAATTTACGGGGATTTTTTATTGGACAAATGAAGACCGGAGCCAAAAGGGTGACCTGGAGGTCCACCCACAGGCCAGGGGCGGCCCCCTGCCGCGGCCCTAGGGCAGCCCGCGGGTGGGACCCGCCCCTGCCCTGTGGGCACCCCCTCGGCCGCCTCCGACGCCTATAAAATCATCCCCGACGAAAAAACCCTAACCCCCGAAGAATTTTCCCAAATACGCAACAGAGCTCCACCGCCATCGCCGACAAGTTTCGGGGGGTTCAGAAGGTCCTGTTCCGGCACCCTGCCGGGACGGGGATCGACCGCCGGGGCCATCTCCATCAACACCGCTGCTTCCCGCGATGAGGAGGGAGTAGTCCCTCACCGGGGCTGAGGCTTATACAAGTAGCTATGTGGTTATCTATCTCTCCCATGATGTGATCTTCGTTGTGATCATGAGCTTTGTTAGTGTAGTTGAATACATGATGTTTCCCTATGTGTAATGGATATGATGTTGCTCAAGTGGTGTTATTTAGTACAATTTCCAGAGCCACCGTTGTGATCATGGTACCTCGGTGACAGGATGGGTGCCGTGTGTGACTCTATGGATAATAGATTGGAAGGATCTTCATCATGAGTTTGTTCTTTATTTGTTGTATTGAATAGATCATGAGGTTTCTTGATGCTTGTGTTATTGAAGAAAGAGACTATTCAAGAAATAGGTTGTTCTGTTTGTTAGTACTATCTTTGGATGCGGATAGTGACAGCATGAAGTGTCCATAGATGTGGAATACGAACTTTAAGGTGTGCTTTTCGTAGCCCTACGCAATTCTCATCCTATTTGATCCACAAAAGAATTATCTCCGAGTAACATCTACCATGCATGTATTTTTGTGGGAACTATCATGTGTTTAATTATGTTAATGATGTTGAGAGTAGTCACTAGTGAAAGTATGAAGCCTAGGCCTTGTTTCCAAGCATTGATACACCGTTTTTAGGCACTTTTGTCACTTGTTTGCTTGCTGCCATTTTTATTACAGAATTACAAAATCACCTTTTACCATCCATATCACTTGCATTTTACCATCTCTTTGCCGAACTAGTGCACCTATACAACTGACAATTGTATTAGGTGTGTTGGGGACACAAGAGACTTCTTGTATCTTAATTGCAGGGTTGCTTGAGAGGGATATCTTTGACCTCTACCTCCCGTGGATTCGATAAACCTTGGGTTACTCACTTAAGGGAAATTTGCCGCTGTCCTACAAACCTCTGCGCTTGGAGGCCCAACAAGTCTACAAGAATAGAAGTGTGTAGTAGACATCAAACCCTCAAATAGTTATTGCCTGACAACTTTTATACGGTGTCCCCTCTTGTCTTGGTTGCCGTCCAGAGCCTTGGGGGGCTTTTCTTGGCCGGTGTCAAGCCACAGTTGACGCTGGTGTTATCCTCATAATGCCATTGGTGAAAGTTGGTTTGTTGGTCTGCGACAAGGTCATGATCTAGGGTTGGTGACATGGGGTTTTGGTGAAAGCTTTGCAGGACTCTTGTCGGTTTGGAGGGGGGTCAAGATGGAGTCATCTAGAGACCTTGGATCAAGTGAAGGCCGCCTATATAAGGAGGGGAAGACCTAGCCCTAAGAATGAATCCACCATTGTAGCCTCCTCCCAGAGGGCTGCTGCTCCACCGCCGTCTCCATCTCCACCATAGCAAAGCCCTGCCACCGAGCACCTCAAGTTCATCCTCAACCTTGGAGGAAGACTAGGGAGGAAGCCACCACGCCGCCGCGACACCGACGTTGCCGCCACCATCATCACCACTGTCATCTTCCTTCTCCATCATGGCTTCTTTGATGGGTTGTAACATATCTTGAGCCATCTCTTTTTAATGTTATGAATATTTAAGTTGTGACATGGTGTGGTGATAAAGTTGTTCTATGCATGTTATTTATTTAGGTGTTTCTCTACTTGTGTTTATATTCAAGGTGTTTGGAGATGTCCAATCTACACGCATAGTTGGAGACATTCAGCTACCCAGGCCAGATGTTTTGCGCGAATCAATTGACCTTTCAAGTGACATCAATTGGTATCTCTTGAGGAGTGCATCATATCTAGGATCACGGTTGTCCATAGAACTTAATGTCTTTGGTCCAGTCTCATGACCTTAATACCTTTCATAAATATTCTGTTGTTTCTAAGAGGCATTCTTGCAACGAGGTGGACAATTAAGTTGTCTTTGCCAATGGTATATTGGGAAGCAATGGCATGTGAGGGACCGCCCAAGCGTAGGGTAATGTACACCATAGCACTAGTAGTAAATCCCCTCTCACATTCACAACCGTTTTACTTTTAGTTTTAGTTTACTTTTGTTCATTACTTGTTTACTCGTCTTCTAGTTTTAGTATTTACAAACGCCCTTTTATAAACTGTTTTCCATAACAACTTATAGAGTAGACTATTTCCAGATACCGTTTTGGTGTGAACGTAGCTGCACGTATAACTACACTGTGACAACGTAGTTGCGGGTCTGGTAGTTCCAACCATAGTTTATAAAACCAGACCGGACCGGCGGTTCAACCAGAAAAAACCGAACCGGAGCCTCGGCCGGTCTGTTAAATGCACTGGACCAGCACCGGCACTGAACTGGAGAAAACTAGGTAAACTGGGTTCGACCGGCCGGTTCTGTACTAAACCGCCCCTTCTGGTTTGACCGGTTTCCTATTCGCAAATTCAGAAAAATAGGTGCGTGGGCGAGGACGCGAACCTGGGAGGGTTCGCTGCTATACCGCAGGTGCAACCAATCTCCTGAGTCTATCTGTTGTCCAGTAAATGGATAGCTTGTTTTTATACAATCACTTTCGCCGCAGTATTGAAAAAGAAAATGCTTTTCTTTCTTGGGGAACTTTGACGTTTAAGAGTACATATTGGCCTAGGCTTGTTCTTGACATACCTGTTAATGGCGCTAGTTCTACATGAATTCATGCGTAGCTGTGTAGAAGTGTATGTATAATTGTGCATGGGTGCTTGTGTATTAGTGAACCGTACCATATGTACAAATTGCATTGCTTTCCAATTGCTGACTTTGGTGGCACGTTGTTCTGCAATTTTATTTTATTATTCATATTACCAAGTCTGAATTATTTTCGTACATATTTATCAGATTATTGTAGAATTTATGAATAAAAATATATAATTTTACATCTTAAAAAACCAGCCAGTGAACCGGCGAACCAGTGGTTCAACCAGTAAAAACCTGAGCCGAGAGACTCACCGGTTCGATCACCGGTCCGGTTTTTTAAACTATGGTGCCAACCTTATTGCTCTCTGTGGGTTCGATATAAAACTGGGAGACATACTTCCTCGTGAGTATGCTGTAACCACCCTGTGCACTTGCACGTATCATATGCAAGGGACACGCTGTGTTTGGTTGTTGTGTGCAGGTGTTGATACTTAGTTGACGTTCTTGCAATGTCCTACTAGTTCGATAAACCTAAGTTCTCTACTGAGGGGAATACTTGCTGCTGGGCTACATCATCCCTTTCTCTTGGTGGTTCCCAACAACTTCTAGGGAAGTAGCAACCCCATGTTTGTTTTTTTGTAATAAACGACAATCCCTATAGACAAATGTTTGCACCGAGTTATAGTTGAAAGGTTTGTACATAGGCAATGATTGAATACCATATGTTAGAATCGAGGATGAATTAAGAAGAAAGTGAAAGATGATGGCCTTCCTTTTGTTGAATTCAATGGAATCCATGCTCTAGGTTACGAGTTAAGCCATGTAGGATCAAGATCTCAAAAGATGATTACAATAGAAGAGTTCAATGTTTGAATACCATATGTTGGATTTAAGTTTGAATTAGCAAGAACGTGAAAGAACATGGAGTTATTTTGTGGAACACGAAGGAATCCATGCTCTAGATTATGAATTAGTCCATGGAGGATAAAAATCTTGAGAAGACGACTACAAGAGAAGAGTTCAAGATATGGATTTAAGTCAAGGTCATGATGGACTCATGTGTGAGCCATAGTTGACCAAGTCATTGAGCATGCAATCAAGTGAATAATTAATTCATTATGTATCTCAAGCGACTGCGATAGAGCATGAACAAACTCAAGTGATGACCACGGTCACGTGCAAGGTGTGATCTGAAGAAAGGTCATGAGAGCGTTGACTCTATGGCTAGTACATCTTGAAGAAGAACATTCAGTGAGCATTCATGTTTACCTTTAGGACATCTCATAATGAGGTTGATCAGGACAAAGTGCAAAGGCTGAGAGTTAAGTTATCAACACACAAAACGTAGATGATGTACCGAGTGGGATCAAGTATTCTCATGGTATGGTAACCAGTTGTCAACATAGATTTATGAACTAAATCATGATCTATGTGTTTGGTGTTCCTATGTGAGGTTGTATCTTTCCACGGGCATGCATAAAAAACAGGATTTCATATAGACCATGAGAGGATGACCTCAAGTGCTGATCGACATCAAGATTGAGAAGTGCAAGCTCAAGATGAATATCTCAAAGATATTATATGCGTGAAACTTGCCGTTCATTTGGTGACAATCTACATGTGTAGTTGTTTCCTATGTACGGCTTCATAGAATGGACTATGGGGAAGCAATTTGCCAGTCTTCACCAAGTGAGTGAAATTAGTAAACATGTTTTAACTGGTGTTAGGCATGATCATCATCATATAGATCAAGTGGAATATGCACAGGAAAAAGTTATTATAACGTTGGTAGGTTTTACATTTTACCGATCTCAGGGTAGTTGTTGGGAGACCGGGTTATAGATAGCCATACTATCAAGCGGGTTCCAACCTTTGCATCATTGGATCATATTTTTTTGTTCTTATTTTCATTTTATCTATGTTAGGTTTCTAAGTTTTGTGTGATCTTCAAGACAAACTCTAGTTCATCAAAACAACTTGCGTATCAAAAACTTTTACGCTTTTATGTTGGAGGTTTTGCCAATTCTTCTTATTTAGAGAGGTTAAAGTTCCCCATATAATTTATCTTCATATGTTTATATTGGTTGTTTCTCTACTTAAAGTTTTAGAGCTTGCTTTTATATTCAAAACAAGCCCGACCTCTTCGAGTTTGGAGTTCGTATTAAAAATTTATGGTTGTTTTCGTCTAGTATCCCCAGAAGTTCCGGTGCTGACCCCGAAAGTTTCGGGCCAACTTCCGAGAAAAACCTCTGGGGGGTCCATAAAGTTGGCATTCGGGGTGCGCACAAAAACTTCCGGGTCCACCCAGAAGTTTCGGTAAGAGCTGGATTTTCAAGGGTCCTATTTAAGCGGTGTTTTTTCCCAATTGTTCCCAACCTTTTGAACAAGTTTTTATCCACCATTGTTGATCTTTTAAAGCATTCTATCTCTCAATCTCTTCAACGAATCTGCATTTCTTTGAGGAAAAAGATGAATGTGATCAAGATCTACTATTCCACCAAAAAAACGGTCTCTATATGATGGGAAGATTTTATATCTAGACCTTGGAGTAATTTCATGATACCTGTCGTGGGGTTGTCACGGCAAGTTCTTCCTCAGGGAAGATGAGTTCCGGGGCCATTGATGACTGAAGTACGTAGGAACGGTTAATCTCGCCAAGGAACAAGGATTTACCCAGGTTCGGCCCCTCTGATTCGAGGTAAAGACCTACTTCCTGCTTCTATGTTATTGCTCTTGATTATATCTCGATTACAAGGACCCGGCTCCCACAACTCAGGAGCCGGCGACTTCTCTCTGGTGGCTAGGGTTTCTCTCTACTGGTTGAACTCATCGATCTAAGATCCAGGACCCTGCTTATAAAGGCTGCCGGGTCCCTGGACTTACAGGCTATACCGAGTCACACTAGAACACGGAGTCCTACTCTACGTCTTGGTCTTCCAAGTTAGACTCCGGGTTGTACTTGGACTCCTTCTTTGGACGAGCTCCTTTCTCCACACGGGCCTTGGTCGGCTTGTCTCCAGCCCAGCCCATGTGACTTGTCTCGTGACTCGGCATTGGCCTTCTTGGTCTTGGCGGGTCTACTTTCCGGGTCCATGGGCCTACCTATAAAGTATCCCCCCATCAGTAGCCCCCGAATTTATCTTGGGCGCAGCTTTGCGGCTTCTTTTGACTTGTTGGTTCGACTCCCTGGGTCGACTCCTTCCACTTGAGCCACAGGCTCCAAAGTCGCTTGCTGCTAGCTCCAAGATGAATTCCTGCATAAAGACATAATAAATATAAAAGGTGAGTCTATCCTCATTCCTTGTTCAAGTCATCACCCCTGCCCTTGCTCTTACACACTCTGGCCGGGTTTGTTGTGACTCTTGCGAACAAGGACTAGATGGCTTGACTTTTACTGTCACAGGACTCGCCCTCTGGGACAAGCCGGCTTTTTCCACTTCCATAACTTTAACCTTTAACTGTTGACTCATTACCCACGATTTTACCGCGGGCCAACACTGTAATCCTCTAGGGTTTTTACCCACTTATAAATGTCAAAGGGTGAGAACCAAAACCTCAACTGCCCCTTCATTCCCCAATCTTTCTGCCTTTCCCGCGCTCATCTCCTTCCCGCGCAGCGCTCCCCTCTTGCACCGCACGTACGCCATGGCCCCCAAGCGCCCCACCAAGGGCACCTCTAAGGCCAAGGCCCCTTCTGCAAGCAGGATCGTCGACATTGCTACCGAGGCCGCCGCCGCCGCACCTGCCTCGAAGAGATCTATCTCCGCCGATTGGGGCGGTTCAACCATCACGGCGGAGCAACTGAAAGCACATCGCCTAGCTGGCCTCCTTCCTTCAAGCGTCAAGGCACGAGCTCCTGGGGATGAATCGGTGCCTTCTCCGGCGAAGGGCGAGGTCGTCATCTTTGCGGAGCACCTTTTCCGCGGTTTCACGCCCCCTGGTAACTTGTTCTTCTGCCAGCTCCTTGAGTTCTACAAGCTGCGCATTCATGACCTCGCTCCCAATTCCGTCCTTACCCTTTCCAATTTCGTCGTTCTCTGTGAGGATTACCTCCAGATTAAGCCTGACCTAGATTTATGGCTTGAACTGTTTTACTGCAACCCACAACCCGAGACATCTGGAGGCCCTCTCTTACAGTGCGGCGCTGTGGCTCTCCAGCGTCGCCTGAACTCTGTATTTCCCAAGCCAGTTTTTCCCAACCGCATAAAAGACTGGCAAAAAACTTTCTTTTACTGCAAAGATACATCTCCTGAGGACGAGCCCAAACTTCCTTTGTTCACTGAAGACCGCTTAGAAGCGACTCCTGCCATGAAGGCCAGGTGCTCAGAAGCCGCCCGTCCCAAAGTCGAGTCACTGATTCTTAGAATTCGGGCTCTTCTTTCTCATAATCTGGAGAATATGGATCTCGTCCGTTGCTGGACAACATGGAGGATCCAGCCGCTGAGTCCTAGGACTCGGCTAATTTGCTCTTACACTAGATGTGTCACTGATGATCTCAGGACAACTGACAAGCTGTCAGATGGCCCTGAACTTGGTCGATTGATCAAGAAATTGACCGGCAAAATGGTGAAGGACCAGGCCCACTTTGGGCTCCAGCCTTTTTGCTCCACCTGCCCAGCTCCTGCTGTAAGTACTTTAACTGTCTTTCCTTCTTACTTGCTTGTATTGTCTCAATTTACTAACTCAAACTTTCTGTTTCCTCTCTGCAGCTTACCGACTCCTTCTGGAAGTCGGCCCTTGAAACTGACAAGGGCAAAGGGAGCACCTCTGCTGCTGCAGAGATTGTTGAAGAAGAAGAGGCCAGCGAGGAGTCCTCTAAAGAGGCTACTGCCGCTGGTGAAGAGAATGAATATGAGGAGTCCTCGCCTGCGGCTCCCACTGTCAATGTCATTGAGGAGGAGTCCTCCTCTGAAGCACAGTATGCTGACGAAGAGCGCACTGAATCAAGTCCTGCAGGAGCCCAACCAACTCCATCTGAGGAGTCATCAGATGTCAAGAGTCGCTCCCCGACTCCTCCAGTTCCGAAAAATGGGTCCCGGGCTGCTGTGCCTAAGGTACCCGCCTCACGAGTCCGAAAATCTAGCAGCTCCTCCAGTGAGCCTGAAGAAATCGCTGCACAAGTTCTTGCTGCCAAAAAGAGGAAACTGCGCTCAAGTGGCCCTGCAGAGACTCCTCCGCCGCTACCCGTCTCACACAAAAGGAAATCGATCTCTCCTCCTGAGAAAGCTGACTCCTATGTGTCAGGAATGTCAATCTTCTCTTCCGACTCTCAAGCCTCTTTGGATCTTGAGACAAATGTTGGGTATGACTTTTCTCCTTTATCTTTACTAGCATGACATCTGTATTTTTCTTTGATCAATATCTGACTTTTAATCTGTCCTGTCTCAGAGCTCGGCCCTGCGCCAAGGTCTCCAAGCTACCAGGAATGACCGACGTGACTTCCAGCCGAGGGGCTGTACCGCCGTCGACTTCTCAGACGACGAGCACGAAGACAGCCCCTACGACTCCTGCATCTGCTGGTGCAACAACCACTGGGACTCCCCCTGTTCCCGAGTCCGCTCCAAGGACTCGGTTGGAGACTCCTTCGGTGATCCCATCCTCCTCTGGTGGTGGGACTCCAACCACTGCAATTCAGATGCCTCCGAGTCAAGAAAAAGCGGCTCCCACTTCTCAGCTGAACACCGAGCCAGCAAAGTCCTCAACTGACTACAGCCGGCTCAGGATATCTGACAATAAATCCTTCAACGAGGCCTATATTGAGGCCATAGAACTGAATGATCAAGCCTCCAAGCTAAAGGATGAGGAGCAAGTAGCCCTCAGAGCCCTTGAAATGATTCATAACGTAAGTATTCTAACTTGTGCTCTTTATGCTCTCTCCATTAGTCTCCTATTACAGTAGCCCCCAAGCACCTTATCTTTGGTGACTTGGAGCTAAGATAGGTGCTTCACCCTGAACTCAAATCACTTGCTAGGTGGAAAAAACTTGCATACTGTAGCCCCCAAGACCTGAGTCCTTAGCTCTACTAGGACTCGGGGCTGCTAATTTACTGTCTGTCGGGTCCTTAGACCAAAAACTTTTGCACGAGTAGCCCCCAAGCGCCGAGTTGTCAGCTTGCGACGACTTGGAGCTACCAACATATGTAATTTACTGATACCTTACTTGAAGAAGAATTTCTGCTCTGCGAGTAGCCCCCAAGCGCCAAGTTGCTAACTTGTGGCGACTTGGAGCTTATGACTTGTCGACTAGGACTCATGCCTGCTTGATGTGTATGAAAGAATTGACTCCTGAGTAGCCCCCAAGCGCCAAGTTGTTAACTTGTGACGACTTGGAGCTCATGAGTTATAGAATTTGACTTGTAAAAATCTGACTTGCGTTTTTCTGACTTGTTGCTTGTCGACTTGTATGTTGCTGACTTCTGCTTTTCCTGACTTGTGCTTTTTCAGACTGTTGTCTCCAAGATGAAGAGAGACATGAAAAAATTGGAAGACCAAGCAGCTTCCAGTGCCAAATCTGCTGAATCTGAGAAATAGCATTCCCTCCAACTGGAGAAAGACTTACAAGCCCTAGCTGCTGAGCTAGATAAGGTGAAGAAGGAGTCGGCTGAAGCAAAGAAGGCCGCCCAAAAGGCGCACACTGATCTGAGAGCCGTCTTGGACGTATGCCAGAAAGGAATTAGGGCTATGTGCCATCATATCTTTGGTAAGTTACTGCACTTGCCTTCTTTTAGCGTGATACAAAGAACTCAGCTGCTTATTACTCTTGACTTCTCTTATTTTGCAGGGGCTGACTCCCCAAAACTCAAGCTGCCCACAAGCCAACAACTCCATGCCATGCTAGACCACTGCCATGGGCTGCAGGAGGGTGCTCGCTCTGTAGTAAAGTATCTTAACTCCAAGGGCAAGTACCCGAAGGAGCCTGAACGGTTGGTTGATGAGTTGTCCAGAGCTCCAGGGTATATGCACTTGTGGAAACAATCTGCCATGAGGAGATCTGCCATAAGGATACTTGCACTGGCACACAGCTACTACCCAACCGTTCTGGAACCAGCAATGCTCACTATGGGGAAGCCTGAACAGCATGAAGATGGCAAACCCTTCACCCAAGATGACTTCAAGGCTGAGGAGAAGCTAGTGCGGCCTTACGCCTGCGAGATCGCCAATAAGATGGACCCGGAGGTATGGGTTCATCACTATGACTTGGAGAACAAGAGGGTTAATCCAGGAGTTCCTCCAATCGTAAACTTTGGGCGTCCCTCACAGGACATGGCTGGTGCCCCATCAACTGTGCCAAGCTCTTCCACTCCAGCGGCTCCTGGGACTGGCGACTCGACTGGTGCAGAGCCCACGCTAAAGACTCCTGCTGCGCCCACTCCCTCGAGAGTCGCAACTGGCGGCTCCCAAGTTCAAGAGGAGTTGAACAAGCACATGAGGAACCCGAGGGGAACTGGCTTTCAGAAAAAGAGAGTTGCCACGAAATCCCCTGCAAAGTCGACTTCCACATCTGCTGCACAGGCGAAAGACAAGTCTCCAGCTAAGGACTCCACAGCTCCAGTCAAGGACTCAGCTCCTGTTAAAGACAATTCTCTAGATGACTCTAGTTTGTAATGATGTGATTCTGATGGTTTCCAAACTATGTAGCTTGTTAGCTACTTTGGGCTGTAATGATGCACTACTGGTGCTTTAAACTATTTAGCTTGTTAGCTATTTTGAATTTGTGCCAATCGGCTTGGTTCTTATAACCCGTCTAGTTTTTCACTGATGAATAAGTAGGCCCTGCATGACTTCTCTTACAGTTTGTGCTGACAGGTTCTTAACTCATATGTTCCTTAGGATCCATAAGAGAGAGAAACAAGTCATGCCTGTAGATAGATCATATTGTGCAGGATGCATCTGACTTACCAGCGAGAAAACTAGGAAAATTTGGCTACTGTGCCGGGTCCAAGAGTTTAAGCTTAACTTTTTTCACTGAAAAGCAAGCCCCCAAGAACCTGATGATCAAAATTTAAAGAACAAAGCGCACTCACTGGGTGACTCGACTAAAGGACTCATGTTCACAAAAGCCGGCTTTATTTCATTTGATCATAATAATGCGATTACATCTAGGCATGGCTCACTGGGCTCATTGCCTTTCAACTCATAAATCTATTACAACTTAAGTATAATATGGACGTAACTGAGCTATGTTCCAAGGCCTCTTTGCCTCTGCATAAGGATCTAGAGTATGAGCTGTATCAGCTCCTTTGCCTACACTTGCCGGCTCTCGCACATCCATTAGATAGTACGACCCGTTGTTCAGATTCTTGCTTATGACGAACGGTCCTTCCCATGGTGGAGATAACTTGTGCATCCCTTCCTTATTCTGGACTAGGCGAAGCACTAAGTCATCCTCCTGGAAAGTCCGAGTCTTGACTCTGCGTGCGTGGATATCGCCGCAAGGTCCTGCTGATAAACTGCTGATCTCTCAAGGGCTAACTCCCTTGCTTCCTCAAGTGCATCGACCGAGTCCTGGCGGGCGAGTTCAGTTTCTGTCTCAACATAATTGGCGACTCGTGGCGAGTCATGCAACAAGTCGCTTGGCAAGACAGCTTCTGCTCCATACACCATGAAGAAAGGTGTGAAGCCAGTGGATCTGTTAGGAGTCGTCCTGATGCTCCAAAGTACTGCTGGTAACTCCTCAACCCAAGACCCGGCGGCTCTTAGCAAAGGGACTCGGAGCCGAGGCTTAATTCCCTTCAGCAACTCCTGATTTGCCCTCTCTGCTTGTCCATTGGACTGTGGGTGTGCCACTGAGGCTAGGTCGATTCTGATGTTGTTCTCACCACAAAACTTGGCCATCTCCCCAACTGATAAGTTGGTACCATTGTCTGTAATGATACTGTGAGGATACCCAAAACGTGTTGCTATCTTTTTGAAGAATCTCACAGCTGATGCACCGTCGACTCTGCTGACGGGTTCCACTTCCACCCACTTGGTGAACTTGTCAACTGCTACTAGCAGATGGGTCTTCTGACAAGGCGACTTTGAGAAAGGGCCCACCATGTCGAGTCCCCAAACTGCAAATGGCCAAGTGATAGGGATGGTTCTGAGTTCTTGAGCTGGCACGTGGTCTTGCCTTGCGTACCTTTGACATCCATCACAGACTCGAACTATCTTCTCTGCATCCAAATGTGCTGTCAACCAAAAGAACCCGTGTCTGAAAGCTTTTGACACCAAGGATCTAGTGGATGCATGATGACCACAATCTCCTGCATGAATCTCTTGCAATATTTGCTTGCCCTCTTCTGGAGACACACATCTCTGGTAGACTCCAGTAACGCTTCGTCTGTACAACTCGCCATTAATGACTGTGTAGGACTTGCATCGCCTGATGAGTTGCTTTCGCTTGACTTCATCCTTTGGGAGTTCACCCCGCAGGAGATATGCTAGGTAGGGCTCTGTCCACGTTGGGATTGCTCGTGTTGCTGCAACAAGTGCCGACTCTGGGTCTGGAAAAGCTAACTCCTCCTCTGTGGGCAACTTGACTGAAGGATGATGGAGTTCATCCAAGAACACATTTGGTGGTACTTTCTCTCGACGAGAGCCGAGTCGTGATAACGCATCAGCAGCCTCGTTCTTGCGCCTGTCAATATGCTCCACTTGATAACCAGAAAAGAAACCGGCTATCTGTTCGACTGCTCTTCTATAAGCCGCCATGTTTGCATCCTTTGAGTCCCAGGTTCCAGACACTTGCTGAGCTACGAGATCCGAGTCTCCAAAGCACCTGATACGCTTGATGTTCATCTCCTTGGCCAAACGCAGGCCATGTAGCAAAGCCTCATACTCTGCCATATTGTTGGTACAATCAAAGTGCAACTGAAGGACATATGCTAACTTATCTCCTTAGGCGATGTTAACACCACGCCGGCTCCTGAGCCTTCTAACTGTCTGGACCCATCAAAGTGCATTGTCCAATACTTGGTGCAAGGGGTACTTGGTGAAGATGTAAAATCTGTCCAATCATTGACAAAATCAACCAAAGCTTGAGATTTGATCGCTGTCCTTGGCTCATATGTGATATGATAAGGACCCAACTCAATTGCCCACTTGGCGACTCGCCCTGTTGCCTCTCTGTTGCGTATAATATCTGCCAGCGGTGCTGAACTCACCACCTTAATTGGATGCTCTTGGAAATAATGCTTGAGCTTTCTACTTGCAAGAAAAACTCCATAGACCAACTTCTGCCACTGTGGGTACCTTTGCTTTGACTCTGTGAGAACTTCACTGATGTAGTAGACAGGTCTCTGCACTGGGTACTCCTTTCCTTCCTCTGATCGTTCCACCACTACTACTGCACTGACAACTCTCTCGTTGGCAGCTACATATAATAGCATGGGCTCCTTATCTGTAGGAGCTGCAAGCACTGGTGCTGTTGACAAAGTTTTCTTCAACTCCTCAAAAGCACGGTCAGCTTCTTCATCCCATAGGAATTTATCTGACTTCTTCAGGAGTCGGTAGAGAGGACCCGCCTTCTCCCCGAGTCTTGAAATAAACCTGCTTAGAGCTGCCACACATCCAGTGAGCTTTTGAACGTCCTTCAGACAAGTCGGCTTCTGCAAGTTATGGATAGCCTTGATTTTCTCTGGATTTGCCTCGATGCCTCTCTCTGAAACGATGAAGCCTAGGAGTTTGCCCGCAGGGACTCCAAAAACACACTTGGTTGGGTTGAGCTTCATCTTGTACTTGCGTAGGTTCTCAAAGGTTTCTGTCAGGTCTGCTATCAGAGAGTCGGCCTTCTGAGACTTGACCACTACATCATCCACATAAGCATGAATATTCCTTCCAATCTGTTTCTTGAAACAATTCTGAATACATCTCTGATATGTAGCTCCTGCGTTCTTGAGTCCAAAGGCATTGTTGTGTAGCAAAATGCTCCAAAGGGCGTAATGAAGGACGTCTTCAGCTCATCCTCTATGTTGAGTCTGATCTGATGGTACCCTGAATATGCATCCAAGAAACAAAGCAACTCTGACCCCGCTGTGGAGTCAATGATCTGGTCTATGCGAGGTAGTGCAAACGGGTCCTTAGGGCAATGCTTGTTTAGGCCCGTGAAGTCGATGCACATACGCAACTCTCCTGTTTTCTTTGGTACTAACACTGGATTGGCCACCCACTCTGGGTGAAAGACCTCCTTGATGAACTCGGCTGCGAGGAGCCGAGCCACCTCTTCTCCTATGGCTTTCCTCCTGTCATCATGAAACTTGCGCAGACCCTGCTTAACTGGTCTTGCATTAGGATTAACATGTAAGCTGTGCTCGGCGAGTTCTCTCGGGACTCCTGGCATGTCAGATGGCTTCCATGCAAAGACATCCCGATTCTCACGGATGAACTCGACGAGCGCGCTTTCCTATTTATCAGAGAGGTGTGCCCCAATGGTGAACTGCTTGGAAGAATCACCAGGGGTAAAGTCGACTTGCTTTGTGTCCTGAGCTGACTTGAATTTCATCTTCTCCTCTGTGGCCGGTTTCTTAAGGACCGAGTTGTCCTCCGGGTCCACGTTTGCCTTGTAAAACTTCAGCTCCTCTTGAGCACAAGCTGTCTCAGCCATAGCTGCATCACCTAACTCGCACTCCAATGCCATCTGTCTGCTGCCATTAACTGTAATGACTCCTGCTGGACCTGGCATCTGAGCTTCAAGTACACATAACACGGCCTGGCCATAAACTTAAAATATGCAGGTCGACCAAAAAGAGCATGATATGGGCTCTTAAGATCCACTACCTCAAAGGGCATAATCTCTGAACGAAAATTCTCCACTGTGCCAAAAGCAACCTCAAGATAAATCTTACCAATGGGTTTGGCCGACTTCCCTGGTACTATCCCATGGAACACTGTCTCTGTTGGAATTAGCTGTCTATCTTGCAGCTGCATCCTCTTGAATGTGTCATAATATAAGATGTTGATACTGCTTCCACCATCCATAAGCACTTTGTTCAATGTATAGCCCCCAACTTGAGGTGCCACTACCAAGGCTAGCTGCCCTGGCTCGTCGACTCTTGGAGGATGATCTGCCCGACTCCATGTGATGGTTTGCTCTGACCACCTGAGCCACTGTGGAAGGGCCGGCTCTACTGCATTAACTGCTCTAACTTTCAACTTCTTGGAACGTTTGGACGTACTAGTTGTGAAGACATGGTAGCTGCCACGACTCGGGTTTGCTGCCGAGTTGTGACATAATACTGACCATTGCCATCATGAGCTGCTTCGGGTTCTGCTGGAACCCGCCCTGCTGGTACCTCCTCCTTGAGGTTGGTTTGGGTTATTGCCGGCTCCTCCACCGTTATTGCCGGGTCCTCCGGCTCCATTGTTTCCTCTTATCCACCATTGTTGTTACCTCCTCCTGGCCCTTGGAACCTGGCGCGCTGCAAATCTACGCACTGCCCCAAGGTATGACCACATCTACCGTTCTTGGCATGCATAGGGCATGGAATCCTCAAGACCTCCTCTGTGCTTGGAGTACGGCCTTGGTATCCACC
>QRDG01001572.1:0-90950 GCA_012064385.1 Puccinellia tenuiflora
GACGAACTTCCGCAACGACGACCTGCTGCTGCTCGAGGGCTCCGCCGCAATGCGGCCCTGAGAGCGGCAAAGTACCAGCAAGACCTCTGTTGCTACCACAGCCGCCACATCCGCCCGCGCACTCTCGAAGCAGGAGACCTTGTCCTGAGGAGAATCCTCTCCAGGGCAGGCCTCCACAAGCTCTCGCAAATGTGGGAAGGACCCTATAGGGTCGTGCACATCGCCAGGCCTGGCTCCACGCGGCTCGAGGTGGAGGACGGCATTCCTGTCGCCAACCCCTGGAACATCCAACACCTGCGCAAGTTCTACCCCTGATCGTCCTCGACAAGCAATTTTTTGCGTCAAGGGAGAGCTTCGCGCCATCATCCTCCACGAGGAAAATATTTGAGCTCCCCTCTCTACTATACGTTGCCGCGGGCCGTTCGAGAAGACTCTCAAGCCACCACGCCTCGGCAAGGTGACTTCTTCAAGCACCATGCCTTGGCGAGGTGGATCCCCATGCCCAGACATGGCGGACCACAGGCTCTACGAAGCCACCCCCGCATAGGGGCCCCCTCTGAGCTCTCTCTACATGAGTCGCCTCGGGCCGCGAGAGTTTCAGCCACTCCATGTGGAACCCCATGCCCAGACATGGCGGATTTTGTACTTCTGGCCACGCCAGTGTAATGAACCCTTGTTTCAGGTCACTTTTAACCTTTGCGCTTCGCGCCAGCGTATGTTGTTTCTTCGGTAAGCAGTTATATTATTGCATTTCATCCTTGCTCGTATGATCCCTCCTGTGCGTCTCGCGAGCGGGCCTGAGCATTGGTGCCGTACCTCGGAGCATCCCAGTAGCGCCTCAAACCCAAGGGATCCGAGCTCTGAACTCACGGTCAGCTCTCATGTACGTCAACTCCCAGGAGCTCTGAACTCATGGGCCAGCTCCCGTGCACGTCAACTCACCAAGGACCTTGGTGCCTGTTCTCCTCGCAAGACACACATGAAGGAACCTACAAGCACGCATGAGTTATCTAGCTATGTATTGCTTGTGGGTATGCCTATCTGTCCAAGCGCAGGAAAGCAAGTTCAAAACAAGCCTCAGGTAACCTCGGGAGAAAAAACAATTCATCAGGGAACCAACACCCGCACCAAGGCAAAAACGTCTCATCAGGGAACCAACACCCTCTCCAAGGCAAAAACGCCTCGCGAAGCTAAGTCCAAACACTTGGTTAAATTTCCTTTCGCTGGTTTTTGTCCCTCGAGCCTATTTTCTCTCTCCTATGCCTCATGGGCTGCTTGCGCATTAAAGGGGAGCCCCAAGCATCGCGCCTCGGGAGCTCTTACTTCTCGAGGCCTCGTGCACCCCCCGACCTTGTGGAGCCCTGACTCTCACATACCGAAGCGGCGGTGGTGTAGCGCTAAGAGAGGGTCCTAAGACGTAGAGCGAAAAAGACATGAGGGAAAGATAAAAGCCTCCGAGGGATATTCACAAGCGCATTCAAGTAAAACTTAAACAAGTCTTTACAGGCTTTAAAAGCAAAATACTAAGATTATGTGTGCCCCATGCACATCCAGCGGCAGGAAAGAGCTCAGGCCGTCGGGCCTCCTAAGGTGCCCCCGTCGTCCGTAGCGGCATTTTCCTCCCCTTCCGCAGCGTCCTCCACGCCATCGTCCTCGTCCTCCTCTACCTTGACCTAGTCTAACTTCTTGGCATACGCCTCTGCGACCTTCCGCATCCTATCGCTCACTGCGATGCGGCAGCTGAGGTCGACGGGCGCCATCACGGCCTCGAGGTCGAGGGAAGGCTGAAGCCTCATGAGGTTGGCAAAGATGCGGCAAGTGGCGAGGACGAGGAGATCGCGGCTCTCCTCCACGATGCGTTCGTCGAGGCTCTTTGCGGTCTCTTCAAGCTTCGTGAGGAATCGCTCGAAAAAGAACGCATACCCGGCCTCGTCGTCGTTCCCCTCTGCGGTGAAGGAGGGGACCTCGGTCCCCAGGCAGACCCCAACAGCACGCGCACGGGACACCAGGTCTTGGAGCATGCGCTAGCGCTGGCGCGACATGGTTCGGGCAATCTGCGCGTTGCGCTGCGCCTCCTCCGCGGCGTCTGCAACCGGCCCCACCTGCTGGTGGAGCTCACTCAGGTCCTTCTCCAGGGCGGCGGCCTTCTCTTCTGCGCGAGCCTGAGCGTCCCTAGCGCTCTGAAGGCGGGAGGCCATCTGCTTCTCCCCCTTCTCGAGCCCCTTGATGCGATTCTGGAGCTCATTGCGCTTCGTCATGAAGCGCTCCTCCTGCTTCCTGGCCTTCTCGTCAAAACTCTTGGCGAGATCTTGGCGGGTGAGCTTGACCCTGTCGTCGGCCTCCTCCTACATTTTCTTCTGCTTCGCCGCGAGGCTGGCGTTGGCCTTCTCGAGGCGCTCCACGTAGGTGGCCTCGTCTTGGGCCACCTGACTCTCGCAAGCCCCCAGTTCCTCCTCGCGGGTGGCCAGGTCCCTCTCGAGCTACTGGACTTGCTCCTCGCGCTGGCGCAGTTCCTCCTCGCGGGGGGAGAGCTCTCCCTCGCGTCGCATCAGCTCCGCTTCGCACTGTGTCAGCTGCTCCCCGCGAGCGTCCAGCCTCTCGCGGAGCTCCTTCAAGCTGTCCTCTATGACTTTGGAGTCCATGATGAATTTTTGCTCTGCGGCCCAAATCTCCTGTTGCTTGGAGGCGGTTTCCGCCTCGAGCGCCTCCCGCGCGGCGTCCAGTTGCTCCATGGTCTCCGCCGCCTCCTGCTTCACGCTGTCGCGGGTCTCCTTGACGAAGCGCATCGCCTCTTCACGCGCCGCCCGGGCCGCCGCATCCAGCCGGCGGCAGCTCTCCACCCTCTCGCGGAGGAGGGCCCAGGATCCATCAAGCTCCGCCCGCTCCTCCGCCGGGGAAAGGCTATAGGAGACATCCTTATAGGAGGCACATATGGCAATATGCGCCTCTGCTAAATTACCCGAGGCGCACTGTTTGGCCATTCACCTCCAACTATCAAATAGCCGAGGCGCATACTGGGGCCATGCGCCTCCCCTATTCCATGTACGGACGAATCTGGCGGCCCCAGGTTATGCGAGGCGCATTTCCGCAATATGCGCCTCGGATATTAGAGGCGCATATGATTGAAATGCGCCTCCCATAACCCTAGTGGGCCCGGGTGGGGGCGGGTGGTGGTAGGTGGCAGCTTATCCGAGGCGCATACTGAATATGCGCCTCCAGTATCTCACATATCCGAGGCGCATGGAGCCACCTTTTTGCCACCTTTTTGGCAGCTTATCCGAGGCGCATACTGAATATGCACAATATGCGCCTCGGATAAGTGGCGCCACCTTTTTGGCACCTTCTGGCACATGGAGCCACCTACCACCCCACTCACTTGTCTCACTTCTTCCTCCTCCACCAAACAAATCTGGTCGACCCCCTCCTCCTCCCCACCTCATTTCCCCCATTGATTCACCATAGAAGCTTGCTCAACCTCCATTGGTTGACACTCATATGTAAGTGAAGTCTCTTGCTCCTCTAGATCTACAACATGTGCCTTTGTTTTCTCGTCCGGATCTCTTGTGCAAGTCGTCGTTGGAGGAAGCATGAAGGCGTTGCTTGCATGTATGCGTGTTGTCGGCCAAACCGACTATATGATTGTATTGGGGTGCTTCTTCTTGTGCAGGGATTTCATTTGAGATGCCAATGTTTCGCCGGAAAGTCAATTCATTTCTTTTCCGGCGAATTTCTGGCACTCACGGATGTCCTCTTTTTAGGGGAGGTCATGCCGAATTTTTCCGGCGATCCACGTCCATATATGCTCTAATTACCCTCTTGCTCTTCGTACCGTGTGCAGGCGACCACGGTCCGACCACTGATCAGCAAAGAGCTCATGGATAGGTGGATGAGATGCGCGAGGGCCGACATGGCACGCGCAAACAAGACGGAGATAAGATGTCCGTGTCGCGATTGCAAGCTAAAGTATCTGATACAGCACGATTCCGGAATGCTGGAGTCGCACCTCCTCCGACGTAATTTCATGGATGGCTACACTCGGTGGATACGTGATGACAAAGATGATGATGAGGATGTCAATCATGGTGGTGATCAAGATGCCGGTCATGATCATGAAGATCAAGATGCCGGCGGCGGGGCAGGTGATGATGATCATGAAGATGATCAGGGTGGAGCCGGGCATGGACACGAAGATGATGAAGGTGGTGATTCAAGCTGGCTGCAAGACCCTCATTATCAAGATCTGCTTCTCAAGGAGACGAGTAACGCCAGAGCCGCTGCTAGAGAGAGAGCTAAGCTGGAGCAAATGAGAAAAGACGCGGTCGCTCCATTGTTTGAAGGATGCAACGACGGGCATACCCGTCTGAATGTAACGCTCAGGGCTCTAGAGATTAAGGCGAAACACAAAATGACCGAGGAATGCTTCGACGAAAACATTGAATTCGTGCATGATCTTCTTCCCAAGAAGGGTAACACATGTCCGACTAGTATCGTTGAGGCCAAGAAAATCGCGTGCCCTGTCAATCTACCGGTCGTGAAATACCACGTCTGCATAAATGATTGCATCTCTACCGGGGCGAGGACGCGGAGAAGACCACGTGTCCGATGTGCAAGACATCTCGATACAAGAGAGGGACCAAGAAAGCTCCTAGAAAGGTGGTGTGGTACTTTCCCCTAACTTCCCGCCTGCAGCGGTATTTCGCGGACCCTAAGGAAGCACGGCTCATGCGCTGGCACGCGGAAAGAAAGAGGCCGGAAGACGATGATCCGGATAAGGAGGAGATGCTGAGGCACCCTTCAATATCACAAGCATTTCGGTAAAGAGTCAAGGAACCTAAGGCTGGGCGTGAGCACCGACGGACTCAATCCGTTCGGAAGCCAGAGCAGCACACACAGCACCTGGCCCGTGTTTGTATGGATCTACAACCTCCCACCCTGGCTGTGCATGAAGAAGAAGTACGTAACCATGAGTATGCTGATTCAAGTGCCAAAACAACCCGGTACAGACATCAATCTGTATCTCACGCTGTTGAAAGAGGAGTTGGCCACGTTATGGGAAGAAGGAGCCCGTACGTGGGACGCCTCGAGACAGGACTACTTCAACATGAAAGCGGCGGTGATCACGACGGTGCAAGACTATCCCGGTTACGGATACTTCTCGGGGCAGGTGGTCCAAGGATTCTATGGGTGCGTTAGGTGCAAGGACAATACATCGTACACCCAGCTGCAGAAAAATCTCGGGTCCGGGAAAACCGTGCACCTTTCGGCTCGGAGGTGGCTTCCCATGGATCACCCATAGAGAAATCTATCACATCTGTTCGATGGGAAGGTCGAGCTCCGAGGAAAACCAGACCAGAAGAGCGGCGCGGTAATCGCCGAGCTGCTGAATAACTGGAAGGAGTGCCCTGCGCCGGGAAAGACCCAGAAGAAGCCAGAGCCGCTGTTGAAGGTATGGAAGGCGAGGTCTGTCTTCTGGGACTTTCCATACTGGAAGATTCTCCGCGTGCCTCATAGCCTCGATCTCATGCATATCACGAAGAACGTGGGCGAGAGTCTGCTTGCCACTATCCTTAACACCGACAAGACCAAAGATGGGCCGAAGGCAAGGAACGACTTGAAGCATATGGGCATCAGGGTTGAACTTCAACCACCACCTAGCGATGACGAGGAGGAGGAGACGGAAACGCAGAATAGCCGTCGTCGCCGCAAGGGCAAGAAGGGCGAGGTCAAGCTAAAGGCCGCGTGCTTCACTCTGAGTAAGAAGGAGGCCATACAGTTTATGAAGTGCCTCCTCGGAGTCAAATTTCTGAACGGCTTCGCGGGGAAGATAAGCAGATGGCTAGACGAGGCGAAGCAGCGCTTCAGCGGGATGAAGTCTCACGACGTCGCCGTGCTGATGACGCAGGTACTCCCGGTCGCGATCCGAGGTATAATGGAAAAGCACGTCCGTGAAACTCTGTTTGGCCTCTGCAACTTTTTCGACGTCATCTCTCGGAAGTCGATAGGCATTAGGCAGCTCACGAGGCTACAGGAGGAGATCGTGGTGATAGTATGCGAGCTCGAGATGTACTCCCCCCCCCCCCCGCATTCTTCGACGTCATGGTTCATCTGCTTCTCCATGTCATGGAGGATATCGTCCAGCTCGGTCCTCCGTTTCTGCGAAGCATGATGCCGTTCGAAAGGCTGAACGGACACATCAAGGGATACGTTAAAAACAGGTCCCGTCCAGATGGAAGCATAGCAAACGGCTTCCTGGCCGAAGAGTGCATCTCTTTCTGCTCGAACTTTCTACAGTCCGAGACCCCTGTTGGTCTGCCAACCAACAAGCACTTCGGGAGGCTCGCTGGATTGGGTCACCACGAGGGTCGGCACCCAATGCATGTCGACTTCGAGGGCCGAACAAAGGACTTTGAAAGAGCAAACCTCATCGCGTTGCAGCACCTGGAGGTGGTCGATCCGTACATAAATGAGCACAAAGAGTTTATCAAAAAGATTTACGCCGACCGGGGACGCCAGGTCCCGACGGAGGCCGTTGTTATGAAGGAGCACAGCTCCGGTTTCACGAGGTGGTTCAGGAATAGGGTCTTTGCTAATCCGCCGCATGGCGAGTACTTGGAGGAAGATAAACTCATATTCGCCTTGGCACAGGGCGCCGCGCACAACCTGATGACCTATCAGGCATACGATATCAACGGATACACGTTCTACACCGAGGACAAAGACAATAACTGTGATTACCAAAACTCAGGGGTAACGGGATATTCTACACCGGAGACGTCCCGGAAAGATACTACGGAAGGATCGAGGAGATTTGGGAGCTCGACTACGTTACGGAAAAGGTGCCGATGTTCCGTGTCAGGTGGGCCAAGAGCGTCGAGAAAGAAGGCCGGTATTTCACCACCATGGTTATACCGCCAAAGTCAAAGACCACCGGCGCGAACGCACCCGCGAGAAATGAGCCTTGGGTTATGGCTAGCCAAGTCGACCAATGCTGGTTCATCACGGACCCGTCAAAGCCTAGCCGGGTGGTCGTCAGGAGAGGCAAAAGAAACATCATCGGAATGGATGGAGTCGCCAACGAGCAAGACTTTGACCAGAACGGCGACCCGAAGATGGAAGACGGATACGGCAACCAAACACCGTACACCACAATCGCACCTAAGAAAGGAGTGCTCCCGTACAAGAGAAGTAGCGAAGACGTCCCCGACCTAACCTATGCAACCGCAACAAAGAGGAGCAAGAAGAAGATGGCCGTCAAGAAACGCTAACGCGCTAGTTCCGACCATATTGTCAAGATCGAACCATTCATAAGTGTCACTTTTTGTATGTTATAATATTGCATTGAATATTATGTATCGAGACACATTCATAATTGTCACTTGCATTGTATTGTTTTGACAATATTTGAATATTTAAAATATATTCAGTATATTTTATAGTCTATATTTGTTTGGACAAAGTTTTTACACTAAATCTGGCCTTTACAAAAAAGAATCAAAAAATTGGGCCTACCAGGAGTCGAACCTGGGTGGCCAGGGGTACAGCATAGGACGAGGCGAGTAACCAGTGAGCTAGTGAGTGTTTAGTGATAGGATCTGAACCGCGAGTTATTTGAGTAGTAGCCACAACTATGCGAGGCGCATTTAGCCAATATGCGCCTCGGGTAAGCTTAAGAGAGGCGCACTTTGCAATATGCGCCTCGGCTATTCGCTGTACCAGATCAAAATTCCCCTTTCTTCTTTCTTTCCTCCATCTCACACTCTCTACGCCAACCTCCACTCTCTGTTCACTCCCGATCCACCCTCGCCGTTGCTGCCCACTGAGCCCCTGCGCACGAGCCCCTCCCACCGTCCGTCGCTGCCCGCCGAGCCCCTGCCCGCAAGAGCCCCTGCCCATCGAGCCCCTGCGCACGAGCCCGTGGAGAAGGAGCCGCCGCCCGCCCGTGGAGGGGGAGCTCAACGTCTCCCCTCTCTCACTCTCCCCCTCCCCTCCCCCTCCCCCTCCCTTTCCCTGATCTCGACCGTCCCCGCGCAGAGCACCGAGTGCCAGGAGGAGAAGGAGCACCAGGTAGCGTGGCGGTAACCTTTTCCTATGCATACATTTAGCTACTGTTTGAAAATTTCTGTGATGCATGTATGTATGATGCCTTTGTGGCATAATATCTGTGATGTGTATGCTGCCATCAATTGGATGGCCGTGTATGTTGTCCAGCCAGTAGTTGCTGGCTGTGTTTGTGCCTTTTTAGGCCATTTTGTGCAGGTTTTTTCTTTTTGAGTTGCCAATGTTTCGCCGGGATGTTGATTCATTTCTGTCCCGGCGAATTTCTGGCACTCCTAGGCATAGAAATACAGGGGAGGTGCTGCCAAATTTTTCCTAGGAATTTTTGTGCTAATTAGTTCCATTAAATTGTGTGTTTAGATATGTCGGGGGAGCCGGGCCCTTCTAGCAGCAAGAAGCCATTTTGGGAGCAGCAGGCGGAACTAGAATCCCAAGAGGACCCGGAATTCATTCCGCCGGACGACGAGATGGAGGACGACGAGGATACCTCGTCTTCCGATGGTATTGAGGAGACCGGGAACGACGATGGCGACGCCACTAACACGGATGGCGGCGGTGAAGCTACTACGGACGGTGGTAGCCAACCGAAACCGAAGAAGGCCCGGAAGAATTGGACCCCCATCATGGTCGACACCACCAAAAGGTCCATCTTCACAAGAGTGAACGATATAGGGGCGCCTCGGGAGCCGGAGGAGTTTGTCACGGGTTACGTAAACCAACTCGCTGCAATCCTCCGTAACACCGTCACCATCAACACGGAGAACCTGAAGGGCGAAGAGAACATGGGTTTCCTGATTCAGCTCTTCCAAAAGCTGCACCAAAGATATGCGTTCCCGTGTGATGAAAATGGGGTAGAGCAGTACAACAATGACAAACTCAAAGGGAATCCGGTGAACAAGTACACCATTAGGAAGTTGACGAAGGCCTTGTCGAATTGGAAGACCCGGGTGAAGAAGCTGATTTTCGAGGACAAGCTAAGTTACTCGGAGCTCATCAAGAAGGAGCCTCTGGTCAAGGAAGAAGACTACAATATGTTCAAGGCCAGATGTAACTCCGCCGTGGGCAAGGCCAAATGTTTGAGGGGCAAGGAGTTGAGAGCCCTGAACATTGGTACCCACCATCTCGGCTCCGGCGGTTATAGAGCCGCGAAGCCCAAATGGGACAAGGAGGACGCCGCTGCACGTGAAAGGGGGGAGACACCTCCCTTTGACGACATAAAGGAGGAGCAGGCAAAGAACTTTCTAAGGGCTCGGTTTAAAAAGCTGAGAGGGTCCGCTGAGTATTCCTCGGAGCCCGCTGGTCCCTTCTCTACCAAGGTGAAAGACTTCATGAGTAACTATGTAAGTAGTTTGCATGCAAGTCGATTAATTGATTGCGTTCACGATTACTCAATGAAGTCTAGTTTTCTGATCAAATGCTTCGTGTTCCTTGTGCGTAGGAAGCGGAGTGTAGGAGCTCCTCATCCCAGGGCGGGTCGACGCCCGTCGCCAAGTGGGACAGCACTTTTAACAGGGCGCTGAACAAGACCAAGAATGTCGATCCCCTGGCGGCCCCGTCGTCGGCTGGTCGTGTGGTGGGCTATGGCGGCCTTACATGGTCCGACTACTATGGCCAAGAGCGGAAGGGATCCAAGGCCGATGTGAAAAACCTAAGGGAACGGGTGGACGCCATTCCCTCTATAGTCCAACAAGCCGTGAACCAGGCTGTGTCGGCTGCCGAGACAAAGTTCCAAGAACGAGTCTCACAAGTCCAGACACAAGTCCAGTCACAAGTGAACGAGAAGCTCAACACCATCCTTCCCGTCTACATGGAGAAGTACATCAAGTGGGAGAAGGGTGGTAGACGGGGCCCGCCACCGGTTGCCAACGTCGACAGCGCCCAATCGAAAAACGTGGCGCGGCCGGAGGCGCTTCTGACTCCTCCAGCTCCGGAGCTTAACTTGCCGGCCCGCACCACCGTGGCATCAGGCAGCCACTCAGCCGCCACTTGCGCGCCCAACAAGCCTGTCGTCGGCGGCGCCTCGACATTGGCCGAGTTCGACGCCCTCAAGGTAACTAATTAATTAGCTGGGAGAGTCTCAACCACATGACCAACTAATGACTTGATATCCGTTTTACTGACGCCCCGCCTACATGTCTTTCGCAGGAAGACACTCCTTGCACCCTAATGCACTGGGTGGGCGGCCAGTTGAAGGATGTTGCCAAGGGTAGTATCGTTCAGCCGGAGAGCCGCGCATGGCACAATGGCACAGTGGACCCCGGCAATATGAGGGTCAAATACACTATGGTGCTTCCGGGCTACGAGCAAGTGGAGACTCCCTCTCAACCGGCTAGATGGGACGATGATGACCCGCCGGCGGTCCTCAGTACCGGCTTCGGCTACATGTTCCAATGGTCGAAGAGCCAGATCCGTTTGGGGACAGAGGACCAGCACAACATCACCCTAGAGGCAACACGTCCACCACATGATGAGGCAACACATCAAGCACAACCTGATGAAGACTTTGAGATGGCGGACTTGGACAACATGGCACAGGATCCCGACGATGGAGACATTGACCCGTACTTCGGCGACCAGTTCGTTAACACAAGGTTTTCAGATTATTATGAGCCGGCACTATCAGGCACGCATGATCAAGTTGCCGAGACCCAACCAGCACCGGCGAAACCCCCTTGCCAGGTGCGTCTCTTCCGAAATAGTCAGGAGATGCCGCCACCCGCCCCCTTCACCGAGCCTCCGAGGCCAGCAGTTCCTATGAGCACCCTCAAGAAGGCAGTCGGTGAGGTGAACGCGGCCGCCGTGCCCAACACCGTGAAGGGCAAGAAGCAAGGTGGTCGCAAAAGGAAGGCTAAGGGTGACCGGGGCCAGGAACAAATTCCTGTTTACCGGGCTAAGGACGGCCCTGTGGGAGAAGCTTCCAGGAGTAAGCATCACGTGGCTGGTACGCCGATGATGCGTCCATCGATGCTCGACGTCGCAGGCCCGCATATGTGCAGTCTTCATCATAGCTGTCTACATGTCGAGGAGCGCCGCCTTCGAGAGAACGATCAGTCGTACATGGTTTACAGGGCTAAGGTGCCTTCTGATGTGCCGTGCCTCGTCAGTGTACCCCCCGGGGATATCTTCTACGTGCGGCATACCGACATCTTCGACATGTTGAACGGGTTCCGGCTGCACGATACCCTGGTCTGGCTGTTCTCTCTGAATATGGCCATGCAGACAATCCGAGACAACATCCCCGGCATCCAGATAGTGGACCCCTTCTTCATGCGTGACGCCTTCCTGAGATCTGAGGATGACATCGCGCTGGTGTCCGACTACCTCTCAGCCTTCATGGAACAATACTCAGACAAGGATGTGATTCTCCTTCCCTACCATCCCATCACGGCCGGTGATCGGATAGGCTGCGTGCTCATATACTTAGACGTGAAAGACTCAACAGCCGTGTACCTCGACTCTAATAGTGCTATCCGGAAGGACTACTCCACTATCAGGAGAATTCTTCATGGTGCTCTCACCGGCTACGTCGCAGCGGGAGGCGTCAAACCAAGAACACCACGTTTGAAGTTCGGCGCGCACGTGTTCTGCCACACGATGCAGTTCCCCTGCGTCAAGCAGCTGCCTGGCAGTGAGAAGGATGCCTTCTACGTCATCCACCACATGAAGGCATTCTTCCAGGAACAGGAGAACTGCACGCTGCCATCATCTGACCTCAAGAGGTGGGCTGAAGATCTTGCAGAAATACAGGATCACAACCTCAGGCAGAACTTCTTCAACATCCAGGAGGAGCTCGCGACAATCGTGCACTAGGAAGTCATGAGGCGGGGGGGGGCTTCAGTATCGCCTATACACCGCCCAACAAGGAGATAGACGCAGAGTTAGCGCGGCAGGGCGACGGCAGGTCATTAATGCAGATGGCGAAGAATCGGTCGGGCTTCATCAATGTCCCCTCTGATCAGCCACCGACTAAATAGCCGAAGAAGTCTTGATGATGCCATGATGTTTACCTAGCTAGCTAGCTGTTAGTTCCGAACTATATCCATGATGTCCTTGTGTGTTGTAAACCCTATCCCTATGTTTACTTGCCTAGCAAACTCTAGTGTGTTTCGTCAAACTGTTGAAACCTGATTGTGAGCGACGCTATCTAGTTATTTGTGTGTTATGAACTATTTCAATGCCTTGGTCATGTTGCTTTTTATTCGTTAGTTGCCGTCGTTTGCTTTTTGAAATGCCGATTATTAAAACGCGTTGTGGCACAATGTGTGTGATTATACCCTGACGATCTGGTGTGCCTTGTGATACGTACAAACACGAGTCGTTGTGCATCTAACTTGGCACACCAGATCCGTCAGCGGCATTGTCATTTTCGTGTCCAACCTAAGTATATATGAGGCATGCTCTATTTTTTGAGTTGGCTCTTTTCTTGATAACAAGTGCCGATGATTAGAACGTGTTGTGGCACTATGTGATTGTGACGACCCTGGTGGTTCAGTGAGCCTCGTGATATGCACAAATACGGATCTTTGTGCATCCCGCTTGGCTCACTGGATCCAGCAGGGTAGTCTTTTGTGCCCAACCAAAGTATGAGGCATGCTTTTATTTTCTAAGTTGGCTCTTTTCTTGATAACAAGTGCCGATGATTAGAACGTGTTGTGGCACTATGTGATTGTGACGACCCTGGTGGTCCAGTGAGCCTCGTGATATGCACAAACACGGATCTTTGCGCATCCCGCTTGGCTCACTGGAACCAGCAGGGTGGTCCTTTTGTGCCCAACCACAAAGTATGAGGCATGATTTTATTTTCTGAGTTGGCTCTTTTCTTGACAACAAGTGCCGATGATTAGAATGTGTTGTGGCGTCATGTGTGTGACACTCCTCCTACTGGATGCTGTGTGCCAAGTAGATTGGTAATTTGGGCATATACTCTACTTGCCGCACAGTATCCATTAGGAGGAGTGTCATTTTCCGTGCCCAACCAAAGTATGAGGCATGCTTTTATTTTTGTAAGTTGGCTCTTTTCTTGACAACAAGTGCCGATGATTAGAACGTGTTGTGGCACTATGCGTGTGAATAGGCTCGCTGTTCGATCTTGTGTGGCAACTAGACTAGTAATTTGGGCATATACTCTACTTGCTGCACAAGATCGAACAGCGAGTCTGGTAATTTTCCGTGCCCAACCAAAGTATGAGGCACGAATCCAAGTCATTCTTGGGTTGCTTTCTTTGTCTTCTCTTCGAGTTGCCTCTTTTATTGACAAGTGTGTGTGTGTGTGTCTTTTTTTTCGGTTCTTTCTTTGAAACGCCGATGATTAGAACGTGGTCTCTTACATGTTGTTGCACCATATATATGCATGATTCTATCTTGTGAACTGCTAGCTATTGTTTCCCACTGACATAACTAATATCATCTTTCTTGTGTGTGTGTAGGAGATGGCAAAGAAGTGCTATGTTGTTTACATAGGTGTTGTTCCAGGAGTGTACGACGAGTGGAAACACTGCCACAACCAAGTGAACGGGTTCTCGGGCAACCTCTACGAAGGCTACGAGAGTAGAGCGGCGGCGGAAGCTATGTGGAGACAACACCGGAGGGAGAAGAACCGGGTGAGGAACTTCGTCATCGTCATCACCATCACCTTGCTCTTGGTGGTTGGTGGTATTCTCTACCTTGCCTACTAGTTTCAATGTTATTGTAATGAGATGGTGAAGATAATGTACTCGGTCTCGAGAGATATGTGGACATGGCACTTGTAATGTGATGGATGTGTGATACTTGTGTGATGATGATCTACTTTGACAACTATTTGTGTGATGATCTACTATTTGATGGATGTGTTGGTTTTATCCATATTTTGGTCCATTGGACCCTTTTATATATATCTGTGAATATACTGTGAATATACTGCTGAATACCTGTATACTGTACAGTATATAGGTATTTTATTTTTAATTTCGAAAATGATAGCAGAGGCGCATATTGGAGGTCATAGGAGGCGCATATGCCACCTATATGCGAGGCGCATCACTGAGCTATGCGAGGTGCACCCTGTATGCGCCTCTGCTAATCTGAATAGGCGAGGCGCATATCAGTATGCGCCTCCAATATACTTATAGGAGGCGCATATTGATATGCGCCTCGCATAAGGCAAATACCCGAGGCGCATATCATATGCGCCTCCGGTAAAAAATACCAGAGGCGTGGCCATAGAGGCGCATATGATATGCGCCTCGGATGGGCAAAGTGGTGCGCCTCCGTGCGCCCTGGCGAGTTCTTCTTCGGCGTACTGCATCTCCAGCTTGTCGAGCGTCTGCCGCGCTTGACTGAAGACAGAGCTGCGGCGAGCTGTGTGACGGCGCGGCTCCCGCAGTGCCAAGGTCCCCGCATCGCCGCGGGGTGAAGCGGCCTCGACGCTTGGTGAGATGCCCGAGGCACCTTGCCTCGGGCTCACAGCGGCTCCTGATGCGACTTGGGGGCTCGTGTGGTAGCCTCCTTCGTTGCCCACGTTAGGAGCCCTCAGGGGGCTGGGCGTCTGTCGTGGGGCTACCTCTCGGGTACCCCACGGTGGTGGTACCTGGGTCACGCCAAGAGAGGCCCATGAAGTGTACCATGTGGCCCAAGTAGCTGGTTAGGCCGGTGATGATTTTCTTCATTCTGTAACGTGCAATCCGCACCGTCCACCCGAGACCTGGCCTGTGATATAAAGGCCAGGAGGGTGCGCCATCTAGGTCAAGCAAGCAGCAAGCAAACCCTAGCGAGATTGCATCTCGCCATTGTAGCCACCTCGATAATACCAGACAAGCAGGAGTAGGTCTTTACCTCACCTCGAGGGGCCGAACCTGGGTAAACTTGCCCCCTGTTAGCCGTCACAGCCACCAACGTTCATACTCTCTCCTCCTCAATCAACCCGGGGTACACAACCTTGGGAATTGCCGAGCCCTAACCTCGTCAATTGGCGCCGTCTGTGGGAAAGAACAGATCGTTGGAATCATGGTTGCGCCGGCCTCATCTGCAATGAAGAACGGCATCAGCGCCAGGGAGTCGATCTACACCGGCTTCCTCGAGTTTGTCCACCACTCGCCGACGGATCTCCCGGCGTACGCTGAGGTGCAGCAGAGCACGTGGATTACCTTCGGTAGTCTGCGCTATCTGGTGGACAGTCGCGGAACGCTCCGGCCCACGCTGGCCACGTTGCGCGCGACGGACGCGCCAGCATCTACGTCGACTGCGCCGACCGCGGCTTCACCCGCCGCGAAGATCGCATCTACTGCGGCTACGGCGATCGCGTCACCGACTACCGCGAAGATCGCATCCACTTCGACTGCATCAGCACCATCTACGACCGCATCAACGGCGACTGCGGTGACCACACCCGCGGTCACCAGAAAAATCGCATCTACTGCAACCCCGGCGCGAAACAAGTCTACCCCGACCTTCTTGTCCGCGCCCCGGATGAAGCCAAAATCTACGCCAATCGCGCCTCCGCTTCGCGGAGTCGCCAGTAGCAGTGGCCGTGGCACCCGCCACGTCGCTGTGATCTTCGACTCTGAGCATAGCTCAGACGAAGGAAGCAGGACTGGGAGCATCAGCCCCACGCGGCGGGTTTACCCCGCGCAAGTTTATATGGCCAGCCCAGCATGATCCAACGGCGGAGAAACCGTATACCCGCTGGAGGTGACCATGCCGGACAGGGTGACAAGACTCACCATCACTCGGGAGATGGCGATCCAGGCCATGAAGCACGTGGACGAAGGCACGTTCCCTTCACCAGATGAACCCCGAGAAGACCAACTGGCGGTCCAATACCTGCTTTGGAAGGAGTCCGAGCGAGTCCGCCAAGAGAAGGCCGATCTGATTCGGCGCAAAGAGTTAGCCGACGCGTCGAGTGCCAGGAGGGCAGCACACTTGTTTTTGGCCGGATCAGAGGAAGTCTCGCAAGGAGGACGTCACAGGGCTCGCATGCCACGGGTGCCAGAAGCTGATCGCGTCCACCTCACTCGCAATCTGGAGTCGTCATTCATGACGGAAGATGCGGACGGAATCCCCGTCCCCAAGACACCCGCTTCGGCCCTCATGGCGGTCGAAACCTACCTGCGACTAACACAGCCGCCGGAGGGTGACGCCCACGCCCGCCTCCACAGGCGACAAATTCAATCCCTCAGGGAAGTCGAGGAAGTCCTGGCAAAGTCAGCACCAGCAGGAAGGGTGCACGAGAATCGAGGCCGCCGTGATCGTGAACCCGCACCACTTGCAGACCCAGCCCCAATTCGACTGCGACAGCCGCAGCCAGGCGAAGATGTCCGTAACGTCGTCGCATAGAGAAGGGTGGACCGCAGTCGACGGCTGCGAGCGGCGAGTGCACAAGCCAACGACTACGACGACGACGACTTCGAGCCACGCGGAGCCGCATGTTTCAGCTTCAACATCCGCGACACGAAGATGCCCAAAGGCTTCAAGCTAACAGCGGAGACACCCAAGTATGATGGGAAGCAAGACCCAAGGGACTGGCTGGAAGACTACCTCATCGCGTGCAGCTGTCAAGGTGGTACTTCGACTACTGCCATGCAGTACATCCAGTTGATGCTCACGGGATCTGCTCGCGGGTGGCTCAACACTCAGCCCAGGGACGCTTTCAGCACCTGGGATGAGTTCAGGAACGCCTTCGTGAAGAGTTTTCTGGGGACATACGCAAGGCCAACAACCCTCATTGAGCTCCAGGCGTGCAAGCAAGGTCGAGACGAGCCACTCCGTTCGTACATCCAGCGGTGGACCTTACTTCGCAACACCATGGACGGAGCCACCTCAGAAGACAGGGTAATGGACGCATTCATGCACGGCGTTTACCGCCGCGACCTCCGTGAGGAGTTTGGTAGGCTTAGGCCGAGGAACATGATCGAGCTCATGCAGATAGCCAATCAGTGGGCAGATGGAGAAGACTCTGTTCGTGATGCACCACGATCCCCGAGGCAAGAAGCAGGACCTAGCAACTGGCGAGAAGGGCGCCTGAAGAAGAAGCCGCGTTACGTCGGCAACGACTCGATCGAGTTAGTAGCGGCGGGATTCGAAACCCCCCGTGAGAATGAAAGGCAGTACAACCAGGACGGCGGCAGCAGCTACCATAGAGACGGAAGTCGCAAGCGCGAGTGGCAGAGACGCCCACTGACCGAAGAAGAAGAGTTAGAGCAACCCTGCTGTAACGCCCCGACCCCGGAATTATACAGTGAGGCTATGTAGTTGGCACAACCATCAAGGTATAATACAAAGATCGAGACTTGTGGAACAGAACTGGCACAAAGCATGACTCTACGACACAAAACATATAGCAACTCATATAATGAGAAGAATACAAATATTACAAGCAAAAGGATCACGGATCCAACAATTCAACAAGCGGAAGCGATAGTGTTGTCTAACAACAAGAAGCAAATATATGGCCTAAGAGGCCTACAATAAACATCATCCCAGCCAGCTTGTTCCACGGTCCCAAGCTGCCACCTGGGAACCCCAGACTAGTAGTCGACGTCAACGAAGAACCCACCTAGTTGCTCGGTGTCGTCCTCCTCTGAAATACAAAAAAAACATAGAGGCAGCAAAGAGAGACTGAGTACGATGTACTCGCAAGTTTAGTAGGGCGATATAGGCCCAATGACTGACGGAGGCTCTAAAGCTTTATATGTATTTCTTTTGCATAAAGCTAACTTTCATAAACAGAAACATAAAAGACACCTGGCATTCGTCTAATCAGAGTATTTTTATAAAGGGAGATAAGAGAGTAACATTTTCATCATTGGTTCTCATCGAACCCTTTTGTCACCAACAACACTCATCTCCACCAAGGCACCCCCTCGAATCACCCTCGAGGAAGTGAACCTTTATCACACGTTGATTATGCAACCTTTAGCTGCCATATCAATTAGGTTATAAGTTATCTATGGTCTTATCGTCTATTCCCAAGTCGTCCATAACCGTGGACACGGCTTTTCGAAAAGATTAACCCTGCAGGGGTGTACTAATTTACCCATCGGTACCGTCCGGCTCACCTAGTTGGCCCTCTTCCGGGGAAGGCCGGCGAACGGGCGCGGTTAGACCTTTACATTGCATGAGGCTTACTCAAGGACCATCAGTGTGCGGAAGGACAGGTTAAGCGCTCCCAGCGCCCTGCCCCGCGGCCACATTCCTAAACACCACCATCCTCGTTCCTTTTTCCACCCACACAACTCACGCGCAAATGGAAAACTCGAACTAGAGGACCCTTGACAAGCCCCTCACAACTTATTCGGTCAAAGGGGGTTCCATATGCCCCCACCTCCGGAAGCACGCTCAGTCTTGGTTCAAGAGGTAAAGAACTCGCACCTAGGGGCTAGAGTGAGGCAAAACACCATCCCCGATGGCAACTCACCCAAGCCGTCTTAGCATTTTAATTTAGCATCACATTCATCCACCAAGTCCGCATCATTCCATCTTCAACAACAATTATGGAAATAAACAACGGACACAACTAGTATTGCAACTAAGCATGTCTAAGCATGGATAAGCATTTAACCGACAATTATAATTCGTATCCGGCCAACACATCAACACTAGGGTTCATAGGTAGGGATACATGTGATTGGCTCGGGGAAGAGACATGCATTCATAGGATTCTATGTTTACCAAAGAGACCTTTGAACCGCATGCAATATTATGGTGGATAAAATAATTTGATCAAAACATAGGATGCTATATGCCAAGAAGGTTAGGTTATCTCTTGCCTTGCTGCCCGGTAGTGAAGCACTGATCGTCGGGGTAGTTAGAGAGACCCTCGGCTCCGGAATCTATCGATACCCAAAAGAAATACAAAACACACATAAATCACAAGAACACAAGATGCAATGCTCAATCACATGATGACATGTCAAATTGATGCAAGGATATGATTATTTAACTTAGTTAACAGATTAAATGGAGTTCCAAATAATTAGTGCAATTATTTGGACACGACTCCATATTTATCTTAATGCCCACAATTGTCATAAATTATTAAATTATTAGATAAGTGGCTCAATTGTGCATGAACATGACATGAATGGATAGGTTTTGTTCTTCCGATCATTTCGATAATTTATTTGTAAATTTCGGAGTACCGATGAAGAAATAGCAAATTAAATAAATAAATGAATTTAATTCATTTATCCAATTTATGGATAACATCAAATAAATATTTGTGGTCATGACATGGTATTAGCATGGGTTACTAGCAATTGACAAGTTGATCAAATTGAGATTTTATTTACAATTTTTGGACAATTATTGAATAAGTTATGGATTTCTCAAATTAGGCATTATTCAACCTATTTTGGGAATTCCTAAATAACCAAAAGAAAATAATTCCAAAAGAAGGTTACAATGATCCCAAGGGGTAGAGTTTGTTTTACCGAACATTTTGAAATTTGATTCGTCTAAATTGAAGCATTTTTAAATTAATTATGAATTAAGTAAACCTGTTTCAAAAATTAAAAGGGAAAGAAATTTCCCTGTCAGGCCGGCCAGGCCGGGTGCAGGCCGGACATCATGACCGGGCCCCAACCCGAGAGGCCCTGGCCACTGGGCCGGCCAATATGGCCGGGCCACGGCCCGAGAAGCCCCGGCCACGGAGCCGGCCAGGCAGGGGGGGGGGGGGGGCAGGCCGGGCGCCAGGCCGGTGCTAGCACGCACGCCCGCGTGTGCCAGCGGCGAGGCGCGGTGGCCGGCGACGATCGACGCCGGGAGAGGGGGAGGGGGCGCGGGAAGAGGCCAGAAAGGAGGAGGAGCTCACCAGGGACACTCGTGCGGGGTCGGAGGGTGAGGGAATGGCCGGCACTCGCCGGAATCGGTCCGAGCGGCCGGCGGCGAGATGGACGATGTCGAGGACGCAGGCGTCGGCTCCGGCCCTCTCGATCCGATTCCCTGGACGGGGAGCAAGAAGAGGTCGTGGCGGAGCTGACAGGGCTCGTCGATCCACGCGAGGTGACTCCAGCCGGCGGCGACAGGCGGAAGCGAGCGGCGGAAACAGGGAGCTCGGGGGGGGGAAAATGGCGTCTCGATCCGGGAATCACGGGGGGGAATGGAGAGAGGGGAGTGAGGGGAGCAGGTGAGGTCGCCGGTAGGGGGCCTCCTTATCGATCGGGGCCACGGCGGCATGGAGCAACGCGGTGCGGAGGTGGCGGCATGGCGCCAGGACCATGGCGCCACAGTGAGAAGAGAGGGAAGAGGGAGAGGCTGACAGTGGGGCCCACTGTCAGCGATTTAAACTTTTCTGGTTTTCTTTTCAAAACAACAGACTTCAGTGATTTAAAAGAGGCATCAAAACATGTTTGTAAAATCTGGAAAAATTCACATAGGCTCCATTTAAGCTGTTGAACCTCCACAAAATTTGGGAAGCAAAATAAAAAGTTTTGGTCATGATTTGTTCACAGGGTTTAATGAAGGCATTTTTGAGATCTTCCAAAATTCATTTAATTGGAGTATTTAGGCATCTCCAAAAATATTGAAAATATTCATGGAGACCCTCACAATAATACTGGAGCTCCCCATGATTTTAGTTTGAATTTTTGGAAAGCATAACTTGGTAACAAAAATAGGAATTGAATTAAGCCAACTTGAGCTCTCATGTCATTTCTTATTTGACAAAAATTGGAAAGTGAGAAATTGTTATACAAGGCAAAGCTGGAACTTCCTAAACAACTTGGAAGTTCATTTAGTTGGTTTCCAAGTTGGGCATTTTCATTGGTTGGATGTTGGGAAGTTTGGCTTCCCATTTCAATTGTTTCCAAGTGAAAGGTAGAAATGGCAAAAATGCATATGGATGCTATGATGCAAACATGGAAACAAAAGTGGAAAAATTCTTCGTATTTTTCGTTACCAAGTTTGGGCTGTTACAACTCTACCCCCCTTACAGGAATCTCGTCCCGAGATTCTAGGCTTGAGTGAAGAAGGCGGGGTATTCCTGACGAAGACTAGTTTTCGCTCCCAGGTGGCTTCTTCCTCGGAATGGTTGGACCATTGAACTTTGAGGAACTTGATGGACTTGTTGCGGGTTTTCCTCTCCGCTTCATCCAAGATACGGATAGGATGCTCGCGATAGGTCAAGTCCTCCTGGATGTCTAATGCCTCATGATTAACCCCACGGATGGGATCCTTGAAGCACCGGCGGAGTTGGGAAACATGGAACACATCATGAACATCCGGGAAGTTGGAGGGTAGCTCAAGTTGATAGGAGAGATCCCCTCGCTTGGCTAGGACGGAGAAGACGGCGTTCATCACACCACACGGTGTATTCTGTTATCAGATGATGCCCTTCGGGTTGAAGAACGCTGGAGCCACATACCAGCGCACGATGCAGGCCTGCTTGAAGGAGCTCATAGGACAGATCGTCCAGGTCTACGTCGATGACATAGTCGTCACCACCCGCACAGAGGACAGCCTCATCGACGACCTCCGCAAGGCCTTCGACGCGCTTAACGAGTACCAGATCAATTTAAACCCAGAAAAGTGCGTCTTCGGCGTCCCAGCCGGAGAATTACTGGGGTATCTTGTCTCTGCGAGAGGAATCGAAGCCAACCCTGAGAAGGTGCAGAACATACTCGACATGCCTGCACCGACCAAACTTCATGAAGTACAATGCCTAGCCGGCAGAGTCGCAGCACTCAGTCAGTTTATTAGTAAGTTGGGAGAAAAGGCCCTGCCCTTCTACCAACTGATGAAAAAGGCAGACAAGTTCGAGTGGACAGAGGAGGCACAAGATGCATTCGACAAACTGAAGCAGACCCTCACAACCCCTCCAGTGCTGGTGGCACCACATGAGAACGAGCCACTGTACCTATATGTGGCAGCCACGAACAGGGTGGTCAGTACCGTACTCGTAGTCGAGCGGGAGGAAGAAGGAAAGAGTCACCCTATTCAGCGACCTGTGTATTACCTCAGCGAGGTACTAACTGATTCCAAGCAGCGATACCCGCACTACCAGAAGCTGGCATACGGAGTCTTCATGACGTCCAGGAAGGTGGTCCACTATTTCTCCGAGCACCCGATCACGGTGGTAAGCTCCTCTGCCCTATCCGACATCCTCACTAACCCAGCCGCGACAGGAAGAGTCGCCAAGTGGGTTGTCGAGTTAGGGCCATGGGGGCTGAAGTACGCACACCCGAAGGCAATCAAGGCCCAGGTCCTCCCAGAGTTCACCACAGAGTGGATAGAAGCGCAACTGCCCGACGAGCCCGACTTGTCCAATGCATGGACAATGTATTTTGATGGATCCAAGAAATTCAACTCAGCCGGAGCAGGAGTCGTGCTCATTTCACCTAAAGGCGACAAGCTGAAGTACGTGCTGCAGATGAAGTTCCCAACTCCTTCCAACAACGAAGCAGAGTACGAAGCCCTGATCCATGGCATGCGGATGGCCCAGAACTGCGGCGCCACTCGCCTCATGATCTACGGCGACTCCTATCTGGTTGTGCAGCAAACCATGAAGCAGTGTGATGCCATCGCTGACAACATGATAGCCTACAGGGAGCTGTACAATCAACTGGAAGGCCTCTTCGATGGCTGTGAACTGCGGCACATCGGTCGCGAAAGCAACGAAGAAGCTGACGTCCTGGCCAACCTAGGTTCGGATCGAGCTCCGGTGCCACCCGGAGTCTTCCTCGAGTGCATCACACAGCGCTCAATCAAGGTCCGGCCCCCGCCAGGACCCTCTACATTGGCAGCAAGTACTGCCAACCCGCCAAGCACGGAGAAGGAGGTCATGGAGATAATGCTGGTCGAGCCCACATGGACAAGCCCGTATCTGGCCTACATGCTACACCAGCGGCTGCCGGAGAATCCAGTCGAAGCCAAGCGCATCGTTCGCCGTTCCAAAGGCTTCACCATCATCAACGGCGAGCTCTACAAGAGAAGCATCTCAGGAGTCCTCCAAAGGTGCATCGATCCAGCCGACGGCCAAGCAATCTTACTCGAAATCCACGCCGGCATATGCGGGCACCACGCAAGCAGTCGAGCACTGGTGGCCAAGGCCTTGCGAGCAGGGTTCTACTGGCCCACCGCAATGCAAGACGCAGAAGAACTGGTCAGAAAGTGCGTTGGCTGTCAGGAGTTCGCCAACAAGCCGCATGCACCAGCGTCGGCACTGAAGACAATACCACTCGCATGGCCCTTCGCGCAATGGGGGCTCGACATGGTAGGTCCCTTCAAGAAATCCTCCCTAGGCGGGCATACTCACCTCCTGGTGGCAGTCGACAAGTTCACGAAGTGGATCGAGGCGGTCCCAATCACAAGCTCAACCGCAACCTCAGCGGTCAACTTTATCAGGTCGATCATCTTCAGGTTCGGCGTACCGCATGGCATCATCACCGACAACGGGACGAACTTCACAGCCGAAGAATTCAGGGATTTTTGCTCTGAACAAGGCGTCAAGCTCAGCTATGCATCCGTCTCACACCCGCAGTCCAATGGGCAAGTCGAGAAGGCCAACGGCCTAGTCAGCAAAGGCATCAAGAAGCGTCTGCGAGTACCATTGAAGCGAGCCGCAGGAGCCTGGGTGGAGGAGCTACCAAGTGTGCTGTGGAGCCTACGCACCACGCCAAACAGATCTACCCAGTATACACCATTCTTCATGGTGTACGGCGCCGAAGCAGTCCTGCCCTGCGACATCAAATTTGATGCTCCACGAGTAGTGGCCTACGACGAATCCGATGCGGAAGAAGCACTCGAAGATGATGTGGATGTCCTGGATGAAGCACGCGACATCGCCCTCAGCCGCACAGCCGTCTACCAGCAAGACCTGCGCAACTACCACGGTCGGCGACTGCGGCCTAGAGCATTCGTCCCAGGGGACCTGGTTCTCCGGCTCAAGCAGAAGAAGGTGCACAAACTCGCCTCCCCATGGGAGGGGCCATACATTGTGACAGAGGCAATCGGCAACGGAGCTTACCGCCTGAAGGACTCGAAGACAGGGACAGTCTGCAGCAATCCGTGGACGTGGCACAGTTACGCCGCTTCTACGCCTGATCGACCCCAGCTTGTAAGCTTCACCTTGTTAAGTAGCAGCAGGTTTCTTACGCACTCTTTCCCTCGCCAGGGTACCTAAGGGGACTGGAAGGGTTTTAACGAGGCGGCTGTTTGCGAGAATCAATAAAGATGTTTGAAGGAAAAGACTTGTCATTTCTTCCTTCCGAGCAATCTACCTAAAGCTAGGCCGCCACTCGAATCACTCGGGGGCTGCGCCACACAGGCATAACTCAAAAATCCTAGGCCGCCACTCGAACCACTCGGGGGCTCGCGCCATACAGGTCTAAGTCCAGCCTAGGCCGCCACTCGAATCACTCGGGGGCTGCGCCACACAGGCATAACTCAAAAATCCTAGGCCGCCACTCGAACCACTCGAGGGCTCGCGCCATACAGGTCTAAGTCCAGCCTAGGCCGCCACCCGAATCACTCGGGGGCTGCGCCACACAGGCATAACTCAAAAATCCTAGGCCGCCACTCGAACCACTCGGGGGCTCGCGCCATACAGGTCTAAATCCAGCCTAGGCCGCCCCTCGAATCACTCGGGGGTTGCGCCACACAGGCATAACTCAAAAATCCTAGGCCGCCACTCGAACCACTCGGGGGCTCGCGCCATACAGGTCTAAGTCCAGCCTAGGCCGCCACTCGAATCACTCGGGGGCTGCGCCGCACAGGCATAACTCAAAAATCCTAGGCCGCCACTCGAACCACTCGGGGGCTCGCGCCATACAGGTCTAAGTCCAGCCTAGGCCGCCACCCGAATCACTCGGGGGCTGCGCCACACAGGCATAACTCAAAAATCCTAGGCCGCCACTCGAACCACTCGGGGGCTCGCGCCATACAGGTCTAAGTCCAGCCTAGGCCGCCCCTCGAATCACTCGGGGGCTGCGCCACACAGGCATAACTCAAAATCCTAGGCCACCACTCGAACCACTCGGGGGCTCGCGCCATACAGGTCTAAGTCCAGCCTAGGCCGCCACTCGAATCACTCAGGGGCTGCGCCGCACAGGCATAACTCGAAAATCCTAGGCCGCACTCGAACCACTCGGGGGCTCGCGCCATACAGGTCTAAGTCCAGCCTAGGCCGCCACTCGAACCACTCGGGGGCTGCGCCACACAGGCATAATTCGAAAATCCTAGGCCGCCACTCGAACCACTCGGGGGCTCGCGCCATACAGGTCTAAGTCCAGCCTAGGCCGCCACCCGAACCACTCGGGGGCTGCGCCGCACAGGCATAACTCGAAAATCCTAGGCCGCCACTCGAACCACTCGGGGGCTCGCGCCATACAGGTCTACGAGTGAAAAATCACACATTGTACATTAAGCGAATAAACATCACATGGGCATACATACATGCATATCTACGTTACAAGCTAACATCATACAACAACAGACTGCTATTCTTACTCTACAGGTTCCTCCTTTGGCGCATCAAGCGGCCCCACAAGCTGCTCGCTGAAGGCCTGGACTTGCTGAATCATCTGACGCGCAGCCGCAAGAGTATCGGCGTAGTCACCTGCTCCAGGCAAGCCGTCAAGCACCTTGTCCAAGGGAAGATGGAGGCCGATGCATTCGAACGTACGCCAGCACCACGTTCGCCCCGGCAACAAGCTGGGTGTGCACGACTTCCTTCAACGCCTTGACTTTACCCTCACGGTACCTCTCCAGCAGCACAGCCAGTCGCTAGGTTGCTCGTTGTGCGGAAAGAACACCTTGTTGACCTGCAATAGAGTGTTTCTGCAACCTTCCAAAAGCAAAGCAGCCCGCCAGGTGCGATCCAGCATTCTTGCAAGTATACTGCCCTTGGACTTGTCCGACCAAAATTGACGAGCTTCGAGTGAGTCACCGACGGCTTCTCTATCCACTCGCTCGTCCACTCGACCCTGCTCGGCCGTCCGATCAGCATTCACATCTGCATGAAGACCCAGCACTTAGAACAGTGCAAGCGTAAAGAAACAAGAGCAAAAGCGTCAGAAGACCAACCTTGCAGTTGTCGACTGATCAGGTCTATCTGGCCAAGAAGGAATTCCTCACGCTGTGAGAACGGCACAGCAGGCCGTGACTTCAAGCGCTCCAACTCCAACTTGGCAGTCCTCACCTTCGACTCAAGTTCAACAATCTTGTTCCTCATATAGGTGAACACTCGTTGGTCATTGGCGCTCCGCGCGTGGGCTGGAGGAGCTTGACGACGAGGGCGAATGGGTGCAGCCGAAGAAGTATCCTCGTCTTCACCCACACCAGCGGCCACAGCAACCTCGGGAGTCTCACCCATCTCAGGCTGCCAAGTTCGACAGTGTCAAGCAAGGAAAAGATCACATCCTAGAAGAAAGTATGACAAAAGACTCGAAGGCACATATTCACATTTCAGAATCAGTTTGTCCGCGGCCAGAAGACCCGCAAACTGTATGGTTCATTACAGGCTATGACCAAAAGAAGAACCCTAATACAAAGGAAACTACATGGCAGACTCTGACTGGGAGCGTTTCTTCCTAGCAGCCAAACTCCTTAGCCTTGGCGATCTTCCTCTCGAAGGTGGCTATCAACTTCTCAGCCAGCTGACTCGCCTGCACCTTCACACCGCTGAGGGACGCGGTCTTGCCGTCAGGTCTCCGAGGGAAGTCGCTGACAACCTTCTCAAAGTCACCTGCGACTTGGTGACCAAGTAGGAGCTCGAAAGTGAGCTCTGAGCCGACGTACCGTCTGAGCACGCGTGAAGTCCGCCAGGGTGGTTGCTTCGCTTCAAACGGAGCCGCAAGCGCATCGACACCGACCGGCGACGGCTGCTCGGGGAAGATGCTCCGATGCACACTCGCCAGGGCATCCTTCGACTTCTGCAGCGCCGCCGACAATTGCTGCAGCGCAGCCGAAGCATACGCGTAGGCGCGGTCAACAAAGCCGACAGCTTTCTCCAGGTCGAGATTCTCACTGGAGGTATCTTCTGGAGGAGCGCCTCCGCACGGCTCTGAACAACGAAAAGAGGACCAAACTTGTAAGAAATCAGAAAGCGACACAAGACAAAGTAGGCAATGAGCCGAGATATTTACCTCCAATTGCTTCGGCGAGTATGAGCAATCGCTCAACCTGGGTCTTCTCTCGATCACCCCGGGTTTGCTCACGCTACTGAGCCACACCCAGGGATCTCTCCAGCTCCGTGACCCGCTTCGCTAGGCTCTCCTTCTCGCCTGTGGATCACCGGAGCAGTCAATAAGGAAGACAGTCGCAGCACCACTCGAACACAAGGGTTAGTACTTACTGTTAGCTTGCTCCAAAGCAACGTGGAGTCGGTTCTTCTCCTTCTCCATCCCCAAAAGGCCTTGGCTCCCTCTAGCAGTTGGCGACACAAAACGGCTGTGCACAGAAAAAGATGTCAATCTGTGCCCGACTACTCTAGTCACGCACATCTTCGGGGGCTACTCCCATCGGGAGCGCTGTTCGCGCACCCGATACAGATCTTGTAGACTGAGTCAAGATAAACTTACATGCTCAAGCAACCCAGCGTCCACCGAAGTCGCATCAACGGTCTTCTCTGGCACGGAGGAGGTCGAAGGCCTTCAAGGTTGACGCGCCACCCGCCTGCGGCTCTTCTTCGGGCGCCTTCGCGGTGTGCTCGAGCACGGGAGCAGAGGTATGTTCTGTCTCTGGAGGCGAAGAACCGGCAGCACCAGTGCGGTTGCTGGGACAGGATAATTCAAATTCAAATACTCGCAAAGGCAAAAAGGGCACTCGACAAAACAAGATGACGCTGAAAGACTAACCTGGTGACATCCTGATCATCATCGCTCTCCACGGAGACGGAGGGCAGTCTCGCGAACCTAGTCGGTGGCGCAGAGCTAAGCGGAGGCACGAACGCAGGCTCTGTCGGGTCGCTGGTGTACCTGGCACCCGAAGACGACTCGCTCGCCTCGTCCACGTCCTCCACCTCCACCTGCTTTGCGGGTGACGAAGCCGAAGCAGACTCGCCAATCCTTCGCCTTTGCCGCTTGTGCAGCGGCTCCTCGTCTTCATCATCCTCCTCCACCTCCTCGTTCGGCGAGTGGGCAGAAGGGACTTCGTCTTCATCGTCGTCCTCCTCGACGACCGTGGCCTCGTTGTGAGGTCCATTCTCCATCAATGGAGGAAGGCTCACATAAGCCCTTCGATCCTGACGAGCAGCGAGAAGACAGGCGAGTCAGGAAAAACTTTCGACTGAAGCAAAGCAAAGGGAATTCAAGGTGCTTACCTCAGGTACGGGATTGTTCGGCCCGTATGGTTCGACCGGGCACTTAACGTTGCACGGATCGGCGACACGGAGGCTGGTGATGCTCCTCACCTTAGTCGCGATCTGTGCGTCATCAAGCGAGGTGTCGACTGCAAGCTCCCACATTGGCTCGCGTCGACGCAGTGGCTGCACCTTCAGCCTGTGGAAAGTCGCGATAGGTGAATGCCACCTGTCTCGCGCCCGAGCGTCNGACCGGGCAGTTAACGTTGCACGGATCGGCGACCCGGAGGCTGGTGATGTTCCTCACCTTAGCCGCGATCTGTGCATCATCAAGCGAGGTGTCGACTGCGAGCTCCCACATTGGTTGTTCGCGTCGACGCAGCGGCTGCACCTTCAGCTTGTGGAAAGTCGCGATAAGGTGAATGCCACCTGTCTCGCGTCCGAGCGTCGTCAGCAACCCGCGGAGCAGCGCCAGCAGTGGCTTGGTCGACTCCTTGTCCTCCTTGGACAGAGGGTGCGACCAGGCATTGGTCCTTCGCAGAGCTCGATCAGCGGCGAACTCGGGAAGGCCTTCTTGGTCCCACCTGATGTAGAACCATTTCTTCCGCCAGTTCTGGACGGAGTCAGATTTCTTCAGCTGGAAGAAGCAAGTGTCGCCGCGCAGCTGGATTCCGAAGCCGCCTACAGGGAACGTCTGCTTCGACCGCCCCACCATCCGTCGCACCATGAAGAGCGACTTCCAGAGGTTCCAGTTGGGTGCGATCCCCAGAAAGCACTCGCATAGCACAATAAACTCGCGATGCCAAGACGCTGTTGGGATTCAGATCATGGATCTGAATCCCATAAGCGAAAAGAAGACCCCGACAAAATCGTGGATGGGGAACACGAAGCCCCGTGGAAGGAATTCCACGAAGCACACGCGCTCCCCATCGCGAGGAGAGGGGATCACATCCTTACCGGGCGCGCGCGTCGTCCGCCGTGCTCGTCGCGGGCAACAATCCCTTGTCGCGGAGGTTGTCCAGCTCCGCCGTCTTCACGGATGACTTCCCCCAGTCGCCCTCCAACTTCTTCATGCCGGCGTCGTCGCCGTAGGCGGAACTGGTCCGCTCCCTTCACCCTTCTGGCCCATGCTGCTAGCGGAGGAGGGGAGAGCTCTGGAGAACTGGGCGCAAGGGCAGCAATGGAGAGCAGAACTGGAGGAGAACGCAGAGGAGATGGCGGCGAAATGAGGATGGCGTGAACTGTTCCCCACCGCGTGAAAATTATATACCGCGGGGTCAGTTCATCCTGGCCGTCCTCCACGAAGTGGCAATTTCGAGGCAACATCTGGCCGTCCACGCGTCGCGCGGAGATAGCAACCGTCGCCGCCCACGACGCCCACTACGCACGGGAATCGAGGCGCCATCATCATACCACGAAAATTTCGCGCCCAACGGTCAGAACAGTCAATACTGACACTGGGACCACTCTGTTACGTCCCATCGGATGCAGAGCACGCCGAAAACGTCAGCCCTGACGTCATCAGCGGAGGCGTATCAAGTAAGCCAACGGGCTGATGGAGCACCCGGACAGTTCATTCGAGTGCAACAAGGAACAGTAAGCTCTGAGAGCTGAGTCGACTCGACAATCTATTCGAGTGAGACAATTACATAGTAAGCTTTACAAAGCTGATGACACCCGAATTCATCATTCGAGTGCATGAACAACCAGTAAGCTTTCAGAGCTGAGTTTAAGTCAGTTCAGTAGGCCTTCAAGGCTGAGTACAAAGTAAGTCGAGCAAGGCCAGATTTGACTCGAGCTTTTCGAGTCATCTTTTTACTCCCATCGGGAGCGGGCTTTTCGACTGAAAAAAAAATTGAGTTTAACCTCAATTGCAAGCAATTCAGCTTAATCTCGGGGGCTACTCCCATCGGGAGCGCTGTTCGCGCACCCGATGACTAAGGACAACGACAGTCGAAAGCTGGCGAATCAAGAAGATCATGGAACGCACTCGATTATTCAAGACAGTAGCAGCCGAAGGTTGGCTCGTGAAGGAATCAGGTGGCGTGCCCGGAGGAAGGAGTCCTTTACTCGACTCTGCGATTCGACTAAGCATTCGGGGGCTACTGTCGTGGGGCTACCTTTCGGGTACCCCACGGTGGTGGTACCTGGGTCACGCCAAGAGAGGCCCATGAAGTGTACCGTGTGGCCCAAGTAGCTGGTTAGGCCGGTGATGATTTTCTTCATTCTGTAACGTGCAATCCGCACCGTCCACCCGAGACCTGGCCTGTGATATAAAGGCCAGGGGGGTGCGTCATCTAGGTCAAGCAAGCAACGCATAAGCAAACCCTAGCGAGATTGCCATCTCGCCATTGTAGCCACCTCGATAATATCAGACAAGCAGGAGTAGGTCTTTACCTCACCTCGAGGGGCCGAACCTGGGTAAACTCGCCCCCTGTTAGCCGTCACAGCCACCAACGTTCATACTTTCTCCCCCTCAATCAACCCGGGGTACACAACCTTGGGATTTGCCGAGCCCCAACCTCGACACCTGCCGTGACAACCCCACGACAGGTCTCCTGCCTTGGCGGTTGCTAGGTTAGGAGAAAAGGAGAGTGCATGTGCCGCAGGCTGTTGTTGTAACACTATCCAAACCACCACTAAAGCAACACTTGGACTGCAAAATAAGTTCTCCAAAAGGGTCTCCTCCGGGAAGTATATAGTGCACAAACGCCACCGTTGCCGGACCCAAATAGGTCATGGGTTTTCTCCAAACAATGTCTTCAAAAGGAAACAACAAAAGTCCCCCACCCCCGACCATCTCGTCGCCCCTGCCCCAAACTCCTCCTTCGATGGTCTATTTCCACCTCGACCATCACTTGATGATATGTGTACATTTAAGTAAACATATGGCTTGACTTCCAGATGCAACGGCCCTCCTCTCGAGACAACGAGAATGAAAATCTACAAAAGTCCCCCACCCCCGACCATCTCGTCGCCCTGCCCCAAACTCCTCCTTCGATGGTCTATTTCCACCTCCGACAAAAGTCCCCCACCCCCGACAAAAGTCCCCCACCCCCGACCATCACTTGATGATATGTGTACATTTAAGTAAACATATGGTACAATGAGGTATTAAACGGTGCCCATTCAATAACATGCGGTCCCTACTGAAAAATTGAACGGTTCTGTATACATAATTAAACGGTGTTTTTAATGTTTTATTTCCTTTTCTCTTAGCCCTATGTCTTACTCACCATGTGAACACTAAATATTTTCCGTTCCAGTCCGTCCTTCTCTATTCGACAAACTCGAGACAACAAGAATGAAACTATACAGCTTGTTGGGAGCCGAGGAGATAAAAGGACCAGATATCAACAATAGGCTTGACTTCCAGATGCAACGGCCCTCCTCTCGAGACAACGAGAATGAAAATCTACAACTTGGGACCAAGCCGAGGCGACAAAGAACCATGACACCAACTTAGGATGTGGCATATGTGTAGTGCGACCGATGCGTCGAGGGCCAAAATCCAAACCATGCTTAGATCGATGAAAAACAACTTACGGTGTTGTTAAAAAAAACTAACAAACTCCTCCTCCCGCTCCTCGTATGTATAAAGTGCATTTCTAGAAAAATCTGCTAGCCAGGCTCAAGCATGGTTACGAGATGAAAGAAATAAAATTCTGGAAATGAAGTTCGTTACAAACACATGATTTGGAATGGATCAAATGTCAAAGATAATATGTTGCAATCCCAAGGTCTAAGTCGTTCAATGAAAATTCTGCTAGACACAAATTCATCGATGGTTCGGATCATACAACAGAATGATTCAGCCATTTGATAGAACAAGGGCGATTAGAACCATGTCTACAACTACACGTCGCATTAAAAATATCTGCTTCTTTGTATAATTCAGATATGTTGTGATATGGTCCATTGGTTGCATTAGCTGCTCGATTCTATGGAGTTTCAGCAGATCAATCACAAACGGTACCTGTTCAAATTCATTCAGTGCCTACTCTAACACACAATCGGTGCTCAGCACATTAACACATGGTTCGAGAAGAAAAAATATAGAGAAGGCAGCTTGTTGACACAAACAGATCTTGTGTAGCAAATGTTAGCCACCGATTTTAATTAAAGAATTAGCATGGAATGGTACAATTAATAGAGACAAAACTGGAGGAGCACATAGAAACGTGATGCAGACAAACACTAGGATGAAGATAATCGTGCTACGACCCATCATCCCAGTGAGCACGCGTAGGTAGGGGCGGCCGCAGAGAGACTTCGAGTCAAGGAACCAGATCGGAGGAGAAGCGGATTGAAGGCAGGGAGAAGGCTGTGAGTGGGAAGAAGCGATAGCTCCGCAACCTTTCTTCAGTGATGCGCCTGAAGAGGAGACCATGGCTGAGGATTAGCCGGGACTGGGTGTTCTCGGAGAACGGGCGACCGGCGGGGTTGGAGCGGCAGGGACCAGGGGGTCGCGGTGGAGTCTGGAATCCGGTGGGCTTCGTCGACGGGGAGAACTCGTGGTGGCCATGGATACATGGGGACGGCACGGTGTTCTATCAGATCTCGTTCCCAGTTAATCTGGATGTACGTCTTGGACAGGAACGACGGCACTTGCAGGAGCGCCTCCAACGGGTGAGGTACCACACTCGCTAGATGGAGCAGGGGATTCTTTTTTTTTTTGAGAAGAAAGAACAAGTTTATAACATAAAACAGTACAACATCAACTTGCCTAACGCACAACTCTGTCCAAACTCTGAAAACAAGCAGAGGGACAGCAAGAAGGAAGCAACGCACACCACAGAGGTCACCGGACAAACCCGTCGCCGCCACCGGAGACCAGCACCAGCAGGGGACGACGAAGACGAACCATCCACAGACGCAGCTCCGAGCCAGCACCATGATTTGAAGAACCTCTAGTGACACCCGCCGCGCACGAGGCCGACGGGATGAAAGCAGTTGAGCCGCGTCGGCTGGGGATGAACCCCATACTCCTCGGAGCTGAGCAGCGGCGCTCTCCGTCGGAAAACGACCACCGCCCCCGCCAACATCCACACACCAAGCTCCCGATCTGCTGCCACCTGCAAGCACAGATTTGGAGCATCTCCTGTACAGAGAGCCGAAGAACTCGACGCCGGCGACGGAGCACCACCGAACGCCACGGGGGAAGAGTCCCGGCACAAAATCCGACGCTGCTGACGCCGCCACCGCTTCGCCGCCCGCAGCCCAGAACAAGAAGCTCGCCGCCGTGAACGCCGGACAAGCAAACCCTATCCTCACCACCCAACAAGGATGGCAGGAATCTACCGCACCGAGCTCGCTGGATCTGACCCAGAGGCCGTCACCGGAGAGGGAGGCCGAGCTCGTGCACAGAAAACCGGCGCGACGTCGCCGCCCCCCGCACGGCGCCACCCGGAAACCTAGATCTACCCTATATACACGCCCGACGCGAGGCACCGCGGTCTCTCCCCCCTCACACCGCCGCCGGAGCGGCCAGCGGAGGGGAGGGAGACCGACGGGCTCACCGGCGACTACAGGGAGAAGAGGTGGCGACTCCGGTTTATCCTCTCTCTACTGTAGCAAAGGGAGGGGAGTGACGGTCTGTGTAGAGGACAAAAACATACGGTTCCTACTCAAACCATAAACGGTGCTCACTATATTACCAAACGGTTCATCATTTTGTTCAAGATTGTGATTTATTTATACGAACTGTTGAGCGTCATCCGGAGGGTCGGAAGCCCGGTTATAGAGAGGGACGATGAAGAGCACGACGAAGGCGAAGATGGATGCAGACGGTCCATTGTCATGCCCTGCTCCACGAACTTCGCCGAAAACTGCGCCGACACGGTGTAGAAGAACACGATCATCCAGAGCAGTAGCATCTACGTGAGAATCGCTCTTACGTTGGTCCATGTGGTACATCATGGGTCTCCCACCTCTCTTACGGCTGGACCCGACGAGTCCATGCATCATGTAGACCGACGAGGAGCTCATCGACAACACCACACATGTGCACCAGAAACCCACTATGGGTGCTAGCTGACGGTCACCCATGGGCACGATTGATTTTTCTGACAGCCCATGGGTGCGATTATACTGTTGGAAGCCAGCAGTAGAGTAGAAGAGTGGAGTCGGAGAAGAAGATGGAGGGGTAGAAGAGTACGTCGTAATCCAGATCTAGTCCGAGCCAATTGCCACCGCCGGCCGGGTGACACTCTGCTCTCCTCGAAGCTCGGCCTCTCACGATTCCAGGTGGTATCCGTCGTAGGCGCGCACACCCTCAAACATCTCCGCCGCGGCTCCCAGACGGTCGTCACGGCGTCTTCGACGCCGTCTCGATGCTGAGCCTTGGTGGTGGTGGTCGGGGCAAAAATTTTGTGCAGAGATGGTAACTGCCTTGTGCTCGTCGGTAGAGGAAGAAGATAATGATGGGAGAAGACCGTGAGAAAAATTAGTGTGACATAACCAAAGAGATCCATGTTATACATCTTTAAATATAACCTACAACTTGACATGTCTTAGATAAAACAGAAGAATCAAAAACATTAAATGAAGATCAAAGTGAATTATCACAACGGTGCGAGTGCAAACTTTGCATTTGCTTTGATACAAATGGATCACGCATAAAAGGGACTTTGCCAATAATATACGGAGCCCACATTTTGAGAATAAGGTGCCCAATACATTTACGAAGGGTGCCTACAGAGATGCAACACATAGATGTAGAAAATAACTTGCTTAAAGTTCTTGATTTTCAGCAATTTAGTATTAGTCACTAGAACTTATGGTTTTAATTATGGCCGTTTTGCCCGTGCGGCCGACGGCGGCTGCAGGGTGCTCTGCTAGGCGGCGGTGGATCTTGGTGGCTGGCGGCCGTTTCCCAGATCGCTCGGGATTGGGCGAGCAGTGGGTGGCGGTGGCGTGCTTGGGACGCTGTTCCAGCCACATCTGGTCGAGGCTGCAGGTTGTCCCCTTTTCTGTCGGTCTGGCCTATAGGCTGTTGATGGGGATTGGGACGGTCAGCCTGTAGGGAGCCAGTCGACGGCGTGAGGGCTGCTGGCTTGGTCATAATAATGGCGGTTGACCTTAGCAAGTTCCGCCGCCGTCGCCGTCATGTGCGACCTCTCCCGAGCCGCGCTGGTTTGATTCAGGAGGAGGGATCCATGCATGGTCGCGGCGTGCCTTCTGCAGCAGTGTCCTAGCATCAATTTTGAGACTCCGCGGTCCACTTCGGTCGGGTAGACGCACTGCAATTCTCCCATGACGAGTTTGTGCGTGTTTGGATCTATAGGCGCTGGATCGAAGTAAGTACGGCCCTTGTGTTGCCGTCGTTGATGGCGTTGTGAAGATCCATGTTCCCCACTTATACTGTTAAAGAGACCTCACCCCACCTTAAACAAAATCAAATTGGAGCAAGCTTCCTCAATTTCGCATTGATCCAGTGACCTAGAGAACATTCACATGCTAAACCTAAGTTGAATAACCATTTTCTATTTGCTACACTGAGCTTGATTCCTATGCTCAAAATGTATAATTTGCCATGTCGTCCAGAACATGGATTAATTTCGAAACAAATAATTTACTGAATTTTGCGAAGCAATTCATCAAATAGGTCCTGCCCATCAGTTTTAGCATTTTCATCCCGAATAAATCTCACACACGCTGATCCTCTTCTACATTGAAGAAACATGGAACAAAACGGTGCTTCACCTGAAATCATCCGGTGCCTACCCAAAAAATCAAACAGTGCCTAGTACAATACCATCCGGTCCAACAGTGTACTGGAAATTGCGGAGAAGGCAATCTGATTGGATGCCTACCCAAATTTTCAGATCTTGAAAATGCTACACCCAAATCACCCAAGTGCGCGAGACGAGGTGCTGTTTCTGTACATCAGAGGGATATATGGCTACTTATGAAATTTAAAGTTGTATAAATTATAATCTGGACAAAGAAGAGTCTGAAGAAGTAGTCTAGCAGCTAGCCTGCCATGCCCCGAACAGCCTGCGTGTTCGACAGAGCAATTGCGTGCCTGCTAGAGAAATTAGAACAAGAACGATTCAGTCCCAGTCGGCTAGCGTGCTTGTGCATTCGCTTCCGTCCTCACGCGTTCACAGCGCAGCTCGTAGAACCAGGAGGCTGGAGCCATGTTCCCGGACGCGAGCGCGCCGGTCTTGAAGCCGCTGCTCACAACGGTGAGCTGCTGCTACAGCCTACAGATCGAGGCAGTAAGACTGGCCGACGCTGCAGTATGGTACCAAACTGAACAACGGGCAATCAAGAACTAATATGCAACATCAACAAACAGAATCAATAGCAATGCTCCGTCCAGGAGATAAGAAGAACACTCGCCGTTTGACCTGCCGGCCGCCGTGGAAGATTTCGCCTGCCAGGTCACCACGGCGACCAGGTGCCGGCGAGGTAATCGTCAGGGCTCCTGCGAGCCCACGTCACGGACGGACGCCCCGACAGTCCGTCGGGCCTACGGCGGCTTGGCGATATGAACCTGTAGGCACCGCCGACGCCTCGATTTCTCTAGGGAAAATAGAGCTACATACGGGAGAAAGGGGATGTGTCCTTGGAAGCCGGGAAATGTGCGTGAGCTGGGAGAAAGGGAATTGAGCCTTGAAACTATTGCATGAGAAAACTCGGGGTTCTCCGTCCATGGCAAATGGATCTGTTCTTTTGGAATTTGACCAGGATCGCGGCTAGGAAATCTCAGCTTCCATGGCGATGGGGAATCGGGAGATGGAGAAGTGGGTGGACACCAAATGGTTGCAGTGCGGCGCGTGGCCATCAGCACCATGGCCGTGGAGCAGCCGGGACTGGGTGTTCTCGGAGAACAGGCCACCGGCAGGGTCGCGGTGTGGAACATGCATGACGCCGCGGTGGAACGAGACCGGTGGCAGGGCCGGGGTGGTGGCAAAGCACGGCGGCGCCTTCCGGGCTGGAGTCGTTTTTTTATTTTTTATTTTTTTGAGAAGGGGCTGGAGTCGTTGGGAGGCACCGAATCTTCAGTCTGGGACGGTCGCTGGGAAAACGGAGGAGTAAGGCTATGAAACGGAGCTACAAAGGGCTACGACCTGTACATTCAGGGGGACCACGCACTAAAGCGGAAATACTTGGCGCTCTCTAAAAACTCACAAAACGTTTTAGGAGGAAAGTTTGGACCACCTATGGGCACAGATCGCGAGGGTCACGAGTGGCACAGATTACTACTTCTACAATGTGTGTTCATACAAAAACTTTTAGCTATATATATATTTTACTCCCAGTGAGTAGAATAGTTATTCTACACCCACCCTCTATCTTCACAACCGCATATGATTTTTATGTCACGTAAATTTTGCCTTATTTATTGAGTCAAGGAGAACGTAAGAAAAAATATAAATGACAAAAAAAAATATTTACGTGACGTTGCAAAAATACGACAAAAATACACTTATTTATGTTGTTTTTATGACTTTTACGTCATTTTAACTCATTTTTTATGTCGATTTTTTTCTATTATGGGTCAACATGATGTAAATATTTACGTATGTAACATAATTTATTGATGTAACAACGTAAAAAAATTGTGGGTGCAAAATAAGTTATTCTGCACCCTGGGTGTCAAATAGGGTTTATATATATATATATATATATATATATATATATATATATATATATATATATATATATATATATATATATATATGAAGAGGGGTCCAGGATCATCTTTGCATTTGTAGAAAAACTTGGACTTGTTGAATGTGCATCCCTCATTCCATATATCTAGCCAAAGCGAAAAATATAGTTTATGCGCTGCCCGTTATGTGTAATATTCCGATATAAGGATTGGAATGTTTTCATATCGTCATATGCATTGCATTTACAATAAAAATATCAAAATCCTAAAACCCTAATGCCCTGTTTGGTTGCATGGAATTGGGGCTCGGATTTGGAATTGGAGCCCCAATTCCAAATTCCGTCGTTTGGACTGCGCTCAGAATTTGGGCTTGGAATTGGAGACCAATTCCGAGTCCACCCTGTAGTGTACCGGTTCGTGAGGGAGTAATTCCGAGCCTCCCACCTCGGAATTGCTCGGAAACGGAGGTCGGGAGGAGCGATGCGCGCACCCTGCCGCCCCCACCCAGCTCCCCGCCGTCGGCGCCCTGCTCCCCGCCGCCCCCCACCCTGCTCCCCGTCGCCCTTCTGCTCTCCGCCGCAGCCGCCCTGCTCCCCGCCACCCCCGCCCTGCTCCTCGACCTGCTCCCCGCCGGCCAGCTCCCTGCCGCCCCCCGCCCAGCTCCCCGCCGCCCCGGCCCTCCCGCCGGCGCGCCCCTCGACCTGCTCCTCGCCGCCCCAACCCTGCTCCCCGCCGCCCCCGCCCTGCTCCTCGACCTGCTCCCCGCCGGCCAGCTCCCCGCCCAGCTCCCCGCCGCCCTGGCCCTCGCGCCGGCGCGCCCCTCGACCTGCTTCTCGCCGCCCCAACCCTGCTCCCCGCCGCTCCTCGACCTGCTCCCCGTCGCCCCCCGCCCTGCTCCCCGCCAATGCGCCCCTCGACCTGCTCCCCGCCGCCCCGTCCTGCTCCTGCTCACCGCCGGCGCGCCCCTCGCCCCTGCTCACCGGCGCGGATCTTGGCCTGCCCGACGAGTGCTCTGTTTCCAATCCCAGTCGATTCCACGGTGTTGTGCATCAAAACAACTGATTTGGAATTGAGGCCAATTCATTTCCAACTCAGATTTGGTATTCCACCCCAATTCAATTCCAAGCCCCAATTCCATGCAACCAAACAGGGCATAAAGAATTGAAATATTCAAATCACATGAATGTATATGTCCATTATAGACACAAACATATTTTCTATTTTCCTATATAAGCAAATAGTGATATCTGGTTCAACAATTCAAATATGAACTTTTTGGAATTTGCCAGAATTTGTAGTACATTTGATACTTCGATTCAATGCAAAAAAGGAAATAGAAAAATTCTAACTAAAAAAGGAAAAATCAACAGACCTCGAGCACAACCCACCTAATCTACCCTGGCCGAACAGCCATGGCCCAGCACAAGTCTGTATTACCCTTACCGCATATATTTTTGAGACCTGAACCCCCCTAGCTCATGCTACAAGACCGAAGCAACATTGGCTTCGATTTAAACTGAAGATATCGTCGATTTTGCATGATTCAGTGAATTTCCTGCCCCTAGTGCACACGGAGCTCATCATAAAACCCATGCACTCTTCCTCTTTCTGAATTTTCGCAAAATTCTAGCATAGCCACGCTAAATCAATTTTTTTATCTCGCCGACGACAAATGTTGCACATGGGCGTACCCCAACACTTTGAGTGCTCTGTGCGGCGGCACTGGATGCACATGGACATGCCCGACCATGATCGTACACTTGCTTATACTAACTTTTTTCCTTACATAAAAAATAAGTTGTTTTATAAACGATGTTAAACACAATTTTCTACTCGATGCGAACTTAAGAGGTCCAACATCTACCTTGCAAATACGTATTCATAACACTTTGGATGAAAAAAAAATTGTTGTTTACTCTCCGAGACACTACACCTGAAAAATAATCCACCAAATCAAATTATCCTTGGTCGTAGAAAAGCAACAAAGGCAAAATTGCATGTCTAAAAGCGGATTAATTTTGTGGCACTCCGACGAAATGAAGTTATATCTGCATGTTCGTGTCTATTTTAATATATTTTTTACTATCTTGACAAAGAGCACAAATAAGTATGTTCCGGCTTCATAAGTGCACCGTCACATATGTGAGGATTAAGTAAGTAGAGAATTCTAGAGTAGATAAGGTGTATTGTCCTCAAATCCGGAAATCCACTTCTGCTCCCGAGCTCATATGCTCCCGAGCTCATATGCTCCTGGTCAAATAAAAAATACGAAAAAATAGTAAAACATATCAAAAAAAATGTGATGAACATATACAAATTTGCGACATGCGTACCAAATTTCGTCATAAAATGAAAAAATTTCTACTCCGTGAAAAAAAAAATCACCCCTCTGAAAATATGTTTTAAAAATCTTATTTCGATCACTGGATTTTTCTTTTTTACATATAGTAGCAGAAATGTCATTTCATCAGGAAATTTAACAGCAATGTAGAATATGTATATATGTCGTCAAAAAAAAATCAGCTCGATTGTCTTGTGTAAGCTGGTATGCAAACAGTTGGGCGGATTAAAATGATTAAACAGATACTATCACACACGTAGACATATTCCACCATATGTTTGCACTGGCGACCAGTCAGCTCGACCTCAGTGAGTGAGTCAGTCGGTCACGTGTCGGGAACAAGAACAAAGGACAGCATGATTGGGCCGGGGCCCCACAGGCAGCGGCTGACAGTTCACGCACACTCACTCACTCACTCATGAACGTACCACACCACGCCTCGCGACACCACCTGGTGAGATGAGGCCTTCTTCCAGCTGACCGACATGTGGGGTCGTGCGTTGGGGTTTTGGATGTAAAAGAAAGCGAGGAGAGGACGAAGCTAGAGATTAGGCGCGTGGGCCAATGAGTAGTAGGGTGGAGGGTAGTGCGTGCGTGCGTGCGAGGTGGCCGTTGCCTGCTGAGGTAATCCCCGCATCATTTCCTCCAGTACACTTTTCTCTTTACCATACTGCCGCTCAACATCTTCCTCCTTTGTCTATAGCCTTCTTCCATTCAAAGAAGAATTACCCCTAGGAAGTTCGAAGATCATGATTCATTTATACAGTATATATAGGACGTTTCAGAGTCACACCACACACACGCACCCCACACTCACACCCCTACTGCAAAGCCTAAACTAGTCCTACACCTATATCCGGCCCAGCCCGACACAGGATAGCGAACAGAGGAATTATTAGGTTGATGTAGCCCAACCCAACGACATCACTATGTCAACCATCCCAACAAACGCCACATCAACATGGACTTTAAAGGTGAACTCCTTACTCTTCGAGATCTCATTTCCTACCCTTTGGAATGGTATGCTACTTGAGCATCCGCCCCTTTGCACTGCTAGGTTTGACACGATGGATACGAAGCCGATGGGAGGTGCCGAGGAAGCCCAAGAGTTTATTTCATCCAAGGCATACGCGTGGATGAGGAGGAAGCGTCAAGGCAAAAGCTAGAGGCGGAGCCAGCCGGCCTCCAGGCCGGCCTAGGCCGGCCCCCAGGCCGGACCCCCACCAGAGCTAGCCGGCCCCCAGGCCGGGCCCCCACCAGACGCAGCCGGCCCCCAGGCCGGACTCCCACCAGACACAGTCGGCCTACCAGCCGGCCTAGGCCGGACCCCCACCAGCCGCAGCCGGCCTAGGCCGGCCCCCAGGCTGGACCCCCCCCCCCTTGTTGTACCCAGACTATAAATAGCACTTCCCCTTTTCCATTTTAGACTAGAGAAGGATGAACTAGAGAGTTGAGCGTTGCTCCTTCCCGTGATGGGTTCCTCCGAGGAGGATGATGAATCTCTTGTTGTTGCTACTCTGTCACTGAGGTGTCTCTAGTAGTACAAACAAATCTTTCCCTTATGGATTCTATTGGATCGGTGGACCAGCCGGTAAGAGAAATCGGTTTCATTAAGCGTGTTGTTGACTTGTGTTTTGGGATCCGGAGGCTGCTCCGTTGGGGGTTTGTTGTCGGGTGATTCTCCCTCGTAGGCTTCGCGAGTTATCCCCCATGAATTTGCCCTTTTCCCCTCGTGTTTTTCGTTTCCACCTCCGTGTTCTTCGTGTTCATCCTCTTTTCCCCTCAAATCCGTGAAGATCGGGCCAACCCCCTACATCATATGGTATCAGAGCAAGGGTTGCCACGGATTTGCCTTTGTTTCCACCCCCAAATCCACCAAATTTTTCTTGGATTTTGCCAATTTCGAAAATTTCCACCAAAAATAGCCCCAATTTGCTTTTGGATCGATCTGAGATTCTTGTGAGTTTTGGTAGGTTTTGATCAGTGGATCCATTGTGGATCCATTGTGGATCCATTGCTATACTTGTTGATCTTCCTCCCTTTATGTTCCCATGGCCAAATTCCTTTAATTTCCCCTCCGATTTGGTGTTTTTCGGGCCGTTTTTCCGCCCAAATCACCCATTTTCGCGTCACGGGAAGGTAGTGCCAGTCGGCCTCCCGGCCGGCCTAGGCCGGCTCCCAGACCGCCCCCTAGCTGAGGCAACCGGCCTCCCAGACGGCCTAGGCCGTCCCCCAGGCCGACCTCTCTGCAGAAAATTTTGTTTTGGCCATAACTTTTCAGTCCGGACTCCGTTTTTGGTGATTTTCGTCTCTAATCGAAGCTACCGACAAGCTCTACATCACCATAGCGGTTGATCCATCATCTATTTACACCATATTTCGTGATCAAGGAAGAAGCATTCCACTCCAAGGTTGAAGATCGTCGGCAAAAGGTATAACATTCCCCAAATATTCTCCCACCTTGCATCACTTGTTAGCCAAGCCATTTGTGCATATCTTACCTATTGAGACTAGCTCATCTATGATTGCTTGGGCTTTGCACACTTGATACCTCGTAGTTTTCCGATCAAACTTGTATGCGCTAGTTGATATAGTTGTTGTTGGCAAGCAAAGTGAGAGGCAAAAGAGAAAAGAGAATAAGAGGCCAAAATATAAATAGAAAAAAATCAAAAACAAGCAAGAAGAAAAGAAAGAGCCTCAATGCCATATCTCTTATAGTAGACACGCAAGCTCGATGAAATTTTTTTAGGTGGTATCTTTATGCAAATCTTGTAGCCCACCAATAATTTGCAATCGAGTTGGTTTCTCTTGTACCCGTGCGACTTGAGATTTAGTCTTCGCTAGGTCCATCACTAGCTCATTTTTGGTTGCACGAGTCCCACTCTTCAAAGCGTGTGTTTCTATGAGCTTCACTCATATCCTTTGAGATCGACTTGTATTTGCTTTGTGGTCATCGTGGTTCTCTACTTGGCTTTACAATATCTTGGTTTCCGGTTTTTCCATTTGCTTTCCACTATTCATACCTATCCACTCATAAGCCGTGTGTGTTTTGGAGTTGCGTTTGGATCTTTGATATTCAAGTCACCCGCATTCTTGTGTATCGGTTTCTCTTGGCATGGTCCACTAGTTCCAATACTATCTACTAGGTGAGGTTGGTTTCTTAGTTCCTTTCACCTCCACATATATATACACTTGTCTTGTGATTGACCATGTCTAGTGAGAGCGGAGCATCCTATGGAGGCCATGATGATGAGAACATGATGAGCGACAATGACTACGGTGCGCCAAGCATGCATGACATCATGAGCGACAACAACTACGGCGCCCCAAGCATGGATGACATGGTGGACCACGACACCGACGACACCTCCACGAGCATGGACTACATGGCGGAGAACCACCACTACTACGACTACGATGCCGCAACCATCCACGACATGGAGAGCTACACCGAGTTCGAGTCCAAGAGTATCAACACCATGGCGGACCACTACTTCGACTACAACTCCAATGAGGTGGTGGAACCCTACATCGACTACGGCTCCTCAAGGCATGTCAAGGATCTTCCATGAGGCTCTACACACCTTGTTGATGACAACTCCGACGATGAGTACCCACCTCGGCAATCCTCAAGGCCAAGAACTCAAGAGCGCCACCGCCGTCAAGCACCTACTTCAAGCTCAAGGAGACGGAGCTCCAGGCATCTTCGCCTAGAGGACAAGGAGACACGCCCTCCTCCTCGACGTCAAGCTACCTCACCCTCGAGACGGCGGCCAACGCAAAGTGACTATGCACATGAGTCTTCGTCAAGGAACACCAAGGATCTTCATCGGTGTACGTCTAATCATGATCATCATCGACGTCACTATGAGGACACAAGCTACTCGAGGCCACGCCATCACGCATCTACATCAACTTCCAAGATGGCGGCAAGTACACATCATATGGAGTCTCCTCCGCGTGCCACAACCAAAAGGGCGTCCAAGAGTAGATCACACTCCAATAAGGACCGGGACATGCTTCTCAAACTCAAAGCCGACCTTGACGAGTGGAAGACCAAGCTCGACACCGACAATGCCAACTTCGAGATCGAGCAAGCTGAGCTCAAGACCATCCGGGAGGACTTCATCGTCGGCTTATCCAAGTTCTTCAAGCCCTCACATGACTCTTCACCGAGCTTATTGTCCACACCACTACAAGATGGTGACCATGAAGATGGCGAGAAGACGGTCGAGCATGGGATTTTCCCTTCGACCAAGGAGGCGAGCATTCAAGAGGCTACCACTTGTGACGGCGAGCCAAGTGAAGAGGTTGAGCATGGGAGTGTCCCTTCAACCAAGGCGGCGAATGGAGTTGAGACTACCGAGCCTATCCCTATGTGCTTGAATGATGAGATGGTACCAATCCCATGTGAGCATGAGAGCCACCTAGCCCGCTTGAGTGAGAGTGCAAGTGAGTTGCGTGCCTCCACCATATGCGAGATTGAGTGCTTCCACTTTGAGGGAATGAGTGATACACAAGTGTCCCTTCAACCAAGGCGGCGAATGGAGTTGAGACTACCGAGCCTATCCCTATGTGCTTGAATGATTAGATGGTACCAATCCCATGAGCATGAGAGCCACCTAGCCCGCTTGAGTGAGAGTGCAAGTGAGTTGCGTGCCTCCACCATATGCGAGATTGAGTGCTTCCACTTTGAGGGAATGAGTGATACGCCACTTGAGTTGGGAGAGGTAGTTGATAGGTCAAGTGAGGCCATTTCGATTTCTAACAACTTACCCTCTACCTCTAGTGTGTTCCATGGATGATGAGACGCCAAGCCCCGACATGATGGTGCCTATTATGGAGAAGATGTACATGGAGGATGAAGACGATGCCACCCCATGTCTACATGATGAACAAGTCGGCTACATGGACGCCGCTACCGCTACCACAACACCTACATCTCATGAGCGGGACTACAACGGTACGCATATGGGTGTTGATGATGCCATGATCCCACTAGTGGACATGATGACTTGTGATTGCTTGCATGCTATGGAGGATCCTTTTGATGTCACATATGCTTCTTTCATATTCCCATGTGATACCTTGTTTCAAACCAATGTTGATCATGCGGAATTATCTATTTGTGATGATATTTCCATATACATGCCTTGTTATGAAACTTTCGAATTTTCTCCCATTGTTGCATCCAAGAAGTTGAACAATTTTTCTTTCCAATGCTTAGATGTTGTCTTATGGGTGTTGCAACAAAATCGATGACAACTTGCTCTTCTCTTTGCTTTGTTTGCACCCATGATAGCCATGATAAGAGCCTCTCTCATTAATTTCTCGATGCTTTCAATGCAATGAACATCATATGGTTCACAATGAGATGGGTATCTTAGCCTTCTCTATTTTTCATGGAGATTTTGTGTTCCCACATGTTGAGGATGTTCAGACGAGTTGCTTGCACATTGACCTTGCTTTTGTATTTCATCCCATATATTTGTGTTGTGCTAATGGTGCAATGATCAAGATTGGACATGTCACAGATGATGTGCTCCACTATCATGCACACACATCGTCTGCTTGGTCTTTGTTGCGTATAGGTAACAATGCCGGCATGGTGCCATCTACTTCAACGACAAGCCATCTATATCCTTCCCATGATGAGGACGTGCTAGCGTCGAGGACGCCGCTTTTCGGAGGAGGGGGAGATGATGTAGCCCAACCCAACGACATCACCATGTCAAGCATCCCAACAAATGCCACATCAACATGGACTTTAAAGGTGAACTCCTTTTTCTTTGAGATCTCATTTCCTACCCTTTAGAATGGTATGCTACTTGAGCATCCGCCCCTTTGCATTGCTAGGTTTGACACGATGGATACGAAGCCAATGGGAGGTGCCGAGGAAGCCCAAGAGTTGATTTCATCCAAGGCATACGCATGGATGAGGAGGAGGAAGCGTCAAGGCAAAAGCTAGAGGCGGAGCCAGCCGGCCTCCAGGCCGGACCCCCACCAGGGCTAGCTGACCTCCAGGCCAAACCTCCACCAGACGCAGCCGGCCTACCAGCCGGCCTAGGCCGGCCCCCAGGCCGGACTCCCACCAGACACAGCCGGCTGGGCCGGCCCCCAAGCCAGACCCCTACTAGCCGGCCTAGGCCGGCCCCCAGGCCGGACCCCCCCCCCCTTGTTGTACCCAGGCTATAAATAGCACTTCCCCTTTTCCATTTTAGACTAGAGAAGAATGAACTAGAGAGTTGAGCGTTGCTCCTTCCCGTGATGGGTTCCTCCGAGGATGATGATGAATCTCTTGTTGTTGCTACTCTTTCACTGAGGTGTCTCTAGTAGTGCAAACCAATCTTTCCCTTGTGGATTCTATTGGATCGGTGGACCGGCCGGTAAGAGAAATCGGTTTCATTAAGCGTGTTGTTGACTTGGGTTTTGGGATCCGGAGGCTGCTCCGTTGGGGGTTTGTTGCCGGGTGATTCTCCCTCGTAGGCTTCGCGAGTTATCCCCCATGAATTTGCCCTTTTCCCCTCGTGTTCTTCGTTTCCACCTCCGTGTTCTTCGTGTTCATCCTCTTTTCCACTCAAATCCGTGAAGATCGGGCCAACCCCCTACATCATAGGTGAACAGTGCACCGGTGAGACATCCCAGAATTCGGTCCCTGGGACGGGTTGGGAGACCACTGTCTGCCTCAACCACTGAGCCACAGCTCGTCCTCTGTGATTCCAGCCTTATAGGATTACCCAAAGCCACTATAATCATCGGTTTCTCACGTTTCTTCGTTTTGTGGGATCCTATGATTCAAAGAGGCCCTCATCTCGTGGTGTGGCATTGTCGATAATTGTTGACGTTTTGAGGCTACGAAACCTCGACACAGCTACGTCTGATCCCCTGTCCGATGAGTGATCAAGCGACGTGATGTAGTTTTTTTTTTACATATGGACGGTTTGATGTGCAACGTCGTACATCAATAGTACAAAAGAAGTCGTAAGCTAACAACTCTCTTTGTGTTATTCTTGGTTTTGGACAGGTAGACGTCTACGAGTTGCACCATAATGATTGTAATAATATTATTTCTAAATATAAGCTTTATTTATCGTAAAAATAAATTAATCTTTTCAACTCCTGCTTTTCAGCTCTATTTGGTACTTTTGTGATGATTTCGCCCCTTCCGCGAGACTAAATCTAAGTCCGGCATGATTGTAAAGTATCATCACATCCGGTCCCTATTCAGAGCCATATAGAGCGGCATCCACATAAACACAGCCCGGTGCCAAGGTATGTGGCGTCGATGTTAATTCCACACAACTTGAAGGGATGACATACTATGTTTGTCAATATAGCCAAGCACAACCACATTTCTCAACTTCGGCGCGGTAGACACCATAGGCCTCGTGACGCCAATGTACTTCACGAGTCGACGATGACGTCGTCCAACATGTCGATGAAAAACGTTGCCAGACTTGGGAGTTAGAGTTAAGGAAGGGCCATGTTCATCTAAAAATACTCTCTTTGAATTCAAGTCGTTCAAAACGATTCAAATATGTTAAACTACAGCTCAGTGGCAGCGGGTGTAAATGTCGGGAATGCGAGCCCGAAAAGCGGCAGCTCACTGTCCGTCAAACTGCGGTCAAAGTACACACACTCCCGAGCTAGCTTTAGCTTTAACTGCAACCCCCATCACTATCCCATCCTCTCGCACTCCCACGCCGCCGCCGCCGCCGCCGCCGCCGCCGCAGATCTCCCGCCTCCGGCGCGCCGCCCGCAGCCATGGACTACGAGCGCATCGAGAAGCCGTCGTTCCCCACGCAGGCAAGCTCACTACGCCCCGCCCTCATTCCGCCGCGCCATTGTCCGTCCCTCGGGCTTCTCCTCCTCCTCTCCCCTTTTCTCTTGCTCAGTCCGGCGGAGTAACGCGTGTCGCGTCTGTTCGCCAGGGCGGAGGGTTCTCCCCGAAGCGGCTGCGCGCGATGCTGCTCGGGGTGGAGAGGCGGCGCAAGGACGCCGGCACCGGGGACGACGACGAAGGGGAGCAGGTGGAGGAGGAGTACGGCGCGGTGCCTATGGCCTCCGTCAGATCCGACGCCGCCGACTCCGACGCGCGCAGTGAGCATTTTCCCCGTCCCATTTCTGCCGATGGCCGGCCGCATTGCTCGATTTTGACCGTTTTGTCTGTCAATTTTGGGTTCAGTTTACTGTTCCTCTGTCAGTCAACTTCATCCATGGTTGTTTATGTATTTATTAGTACACATTCTTCATCTCTGATTACTGAACCTGAGACTGGTGATGTGAGTAGTTGATGAACAAATAAATGGTTATTTTCTTACTTGAATTAGTTGCATGAGATGCCGGTTAAGCTAATTAAAACAGAGAAACAGTCGCTGACTGAATGTTAAATTTTCTTTTCTTGATTTCAGAGTGAAAATGTGCCATTGTTTTGATGTAGGAGGAGACACCATATGCGAAGAATACAAGGACGTGGACATGGTGAGCACCATGTCAGGATCATCGTCCTCATTAGATACCGTGAGCGGGCACCGGTCGCGGGACGCCCACTCCACAGGCTCGAGGTTCAGGGTGCCCGAGGAGGACTCGTGCGACTCTGAAAGCGTGGCCTCCAACTTCGAGTTCCACAAGGAGCGAGGGGCCTCCGCTCGGTCGGCACCCGCAGCGGTAGTTCCACCATTCTCGAAGCACCCGCCGTCGAAGTGGGACGATGCCCAGAAATGGATCGCCAGCCCGACGACGAACCGGTCCGGTAGGGGCGCTGGTGGAGCTTTCCCAAGGAAGATGGAGAAAACTGGCTTTGGTGGCGGGAGGCTGCCGGCGACGAAGGTTGTGCTGGAGGCCATGGAAGAGATAGATACCAAGAGGATCGACCCGAGCCAAGAGAAGAGGGAGATTGGGTGGCAGAAAGCGGCGAACTGGGCCACCCCGGATCCCTATCTGGAAGCGGAGCCTTGCGCAAAGTCTGCACTTGCTGCAGAAAGTATGATAGTTGATTCAGCTGGTGAGTAGTGCCCACTTTATGATATTGTCAGCATACCCCAGCTCTTCCACTTCTCATAAAGTAGTAGGTGGTGATATATGTGACCTGGCTAAATCTCCCACTAAGATTATGATTGATCGTCTCTTTCCGTTAGTTGAGTGGAGTATTAGAACATGGAAGGCTCCACACATTATCTATGTCACAATTCTTCCAGTGATGATTATTAGGCTCCACACATTATCTATGTCACAATTCTTCCAGTGATGATTATTAATTTGACAATGCACGGAGCTTGTTGGTAATCCAGTAGTTTAGTGATAGACGCAATGCATGCACGCAGGTGATGCAAGAATACAAGCAAGACTGTCCTTGCCAGATTTTGAATACTATAGTTTCATCAGACTTCCATAATTCACCATAAAAATATGTCCCTATAATACAGGTAGCTTCATAGTTCACCATGCTGGCCTGCATGAACCATGAGTGACGACTGACAAACACCTTTCTTCCTTTTCCAAAATGTATCTATTTGCATATCTTTTAACTGGGAAAAGAAAAATCATGAATGCGTTTTTTTTTTTAATTTGTGCAGTTACTCTTAGCTGTGATTCATCTACCACGCTTCAGAGTGCCACTGCATGCATACCTCCCCCACCAACAGTCCGGTCAGTATCAATGAGGGATATGGGTACTGAAATGACTCCGATTGCAAGCCAAGAACCATCGCGGACAGGAACACCTGTGAGAGCTACAAGCCCGGATTGCTCTCGGCCAACTACTCCACGAAGGACATTAGGTACCAATGCAGTTGGCGCTGTTATCAACCGTGGTGAATGCAGTAATATAGAATTAAGCGAACATGAGCTTCAGATGAAGACAAGGAGAGAGATAATGCTTCTCGGCACTCAGTTAGGTAAAACCAGCATCGCAGCATGGGCAAGTAAGAAGGAAGAGGAAAAGGATGCATCACTTTCTCTCAAGACAGTGTCGTTGGACCAGTCTGCACAGAACGCAACCGAAATGCGTGCAGCTGCATGGGAGGAGGCAGAGAAGGCCAAATACTTGGCAAGGTACTGATACCTAAGTTTATGTCTGTCCAGTTAAATTTATGAGTGCTTGGTGACTTAATAAGTTGTTTCCCTTATTCTACAGGTTTAAACGAGAAGAGATAAGGATCCATGCATGGGAAGATCACCAGAAAGCTAAAATCGAAGCTGAAATGAGAAAAATTGAGGTTAGTATTTCCTGCCATGCGAGCTTGGTCATGGACAGAATGTTGCACCACATTTTGGATTTTGCTTCGCTGAAATTTTCAGTTTATCACTAACATAAATATGAAGCAATCCTACAACGGTATTCTGTTCTGCTGATCATTTGTATGTTAACCTTCTGGAACTCTTAGTAGTGAGCATCACACAAGGAAAGCTGAAACTGACATTGCTGTTGCGAATTTATTTTGCGTTCTTGCTTAGTCATGCCTTGGCTAAGGGAATCAAGCATGTCTTTTGTTGCTTAACTCGTCCACCATTTTCATCTGAATTCACTGCAAATCCCTTTAGATTATTATCTTTTTTTAGCACCATGACCATAGGGAAAACCCTACGGTGAGCTAAAGAATTACAAAGTCCTCAAGGATGTTGGAAATGAAAATACATAGCAAAATCAGGTGAAAAGGTCTCTAGTCCACTCTAAGAGGGTTGAACCAACCCAGGTTAACTCTATGTTGATGCATCAAAAGATCAGTCTGAAATTTAACTTTCGACCCCCTTTAGATTATTATCCGCCCTGCTTAGCACAGAGTTGCTTGTAGCACGCTGAATTATTGGTCATTGCTGTGGGCTGTATTGTTACCTTGGGAGTTATCTCGTCTCAAAACTTTGAAGGAGTAACGCCTTCACTTCAGATCAAAATATAATACGTGAAAACACCTAGTTCATCAATTTTCCTTACCCACAACAACACAGTTATCTTCCCGTTGTTTGGATATGCCATAGCACATAAAAGTGTCTTTAGTAGCTTGCTTGAGTACTTGCTGCTACCACTGTTGTTCTTTGGGTCAAATTTGGCCATAGATGGCCGTCTTTCAGAGTACATAAAATCAAAAAGTGTGAGGCTGGGATGCCTTCTCTTTCTTTCTGGAAGCAGCATTATCCATGTTCGTATTTGGAATTGACCCATTGTCCATGTTAATGGTTTTTGTTTCAAGGTCGAGGTTGAGAGGATGCGAGCCCGTGCGCAGGACAGGCTGATGAGCAAGCTCGCGTCCACAAGGCACACCGCGGATGAGCAGCGAGCTGACGCGGAGTCAAAGAGGGACCGCAGCGCCGCGAGGACAGCGGAGCAGGCAGAGCACATCCGGAGAACCGGTCGGATGCCGCGCTCGCTCGGCTGCTGGAACTGGTGCTCGTAGCCGCCCTGGAAAAACAGCATGTGTTGCTCCTCTCAACTAGTGAAGGAAATGAATGTGCCACCGTAGAATCGTCTTCTCCTTTTGGTTGGTTCAGTAGATATGTTGACAGAAGAACAGATTACCTGTAAGCTGTAAGCCTGTAACTATGTATATGTAGCTTTCTTGCCTTGTGTTTCTTGGGATCCTTCAGTTGCACCTGAGATTTCTGCTCAGATTAATATGCGCATTCAATAGGTAAGAACAAAATCAGGAGCCTTCCATCTTTCATTTGTTCAGATACATCGAAGGGCAAAACTCTTGTGTTTGAGATCCAGAACAGATAATTCAGATTAAAAACTGGTAAAGTGTTTGCTCCTGGAGATTGTAAACAATAAGCAGGCAAAACAAATATCAAACTGATTACGAATTTTGAATCTGCAACCAATTCTTTCGGATGAGCAAAGTGACAAGATGATATCAACAAGAATTAACTCTATATACATCCGAGATTGACACCTATGTCTTGTAATCCTACCATCCGAGATTAAGTGTCAGCTCCAAGAGATTGTGAACAACAAGCAGGTCAAAGAGGTATCAAAGTGATCACGATTTTTGAGACGGCACCCCAGATGATCAAAGTCGCAAGATGATGGCAAGAAGGTTAAACTCCATACGTTTGAATCTGGCACAGTAGAGTCGTCTTCTCTTTTGACGACAGAACAGATTGCTTGTAAGTTGTAACTATGTATATGTAAAATATGAGCTTTCTTGCCTTGTGTGTGTGTCTTGCACTGTTAAGTGTACCTGAGATTTCTGGTCAGATTCTGTAAGATATGGGGAAATTCACTTTAGCACATAGAAGCATATGCTCCTGGGTGCCAAAATGCCACCCCCTAAGATGTGTCTCGCACTGTTAAGTGTACCTGAGACTTCTGGTCAGATTCATATGTGTACATTACATGCAGTGATAGATGCAGCAACATTGCTTCCAGCTGGGATGGTAACAAAATCAGTACCCTTCAGGAATCAAATCTTCATATTCATCTGAGGCCAAGCTTTGTGTTATGCGGAGTAGATGATAATTCAGACATAAACTGGTAGGAGTTGAGTGTTTGCTCCTGAACAAATGAGAATTTTGAGTCTGCAACCAATCCTTCCAGATGATCAAAATCACAAGATGATAGCAACAAGGTTTTAACAACTCCATACACCTGACACTCACATCATGGTCTTATGATCAATAGCATAGGAGGAGTCCAGCTAGATAATTTGAAGATTAAACAGCACCAGATTAAGCCACTACATCTTGTCCATGGTTGATACTACATGGAGGAAGAGAGAACAGGAGGCATAACGCTACTCGAACTTCTTGATGAGCGAGAGGTCGTTGAGCATCTTGTCGATCCTGTCGTCGCCCTCGAACCTGCCCCCGGGCACGAGCGACGGCACCAGCGCCCTGGCCTCGTCGGCGGTGTCGGGGCAGAGGTTCCCGAGCGTGCAGAGCTCGAACTCGACGAGGCCGTAGCGGCTGAGCGTCTCCCGGACCTGGCGCACGGCGTCGGGGTTCTTGTAGCGGCTGAATCGCTTGACGTAGCCCTGTGACTTCTCGAAGACCTGCGAGACCTGGTCGGCGCCGCCGCCGTCCGACATGTGCTGCAGCTGCTCGTACTTGTGCTCCAGGATTATCGCCACCTCGCAGTTCATCAGGCACTTGGCCTTCAGAAACTCTGCACGCGCAAGCAAAGAAGAGCGGTTTCAGTTTCTACTAGGGTTGGGCGGATCTCGACGGGAGTGGGGTTTGTAAGTAAACCCTAGGGAGGGAAGATTGGCCGCTGGCGCGGCCGCGAAGGAGGAGGAAACGGAGGGCACCTTCGCCGATCTTGAGCTCGGCGGCGTTCTCCTCCTCCTCGCCGGACATGGTGGCACCCCGATGCGGACGGAAGGAAAGGCGCTCGCTTTCTTCCTCCTCCTCCCCTCCTGGTCCTGTTGGAACAGCGGCGAACTGTGAGAGATCGTGCGGGGAGGGAGGCCGTGGAGATATGTAGGCGGCCGATTCCGTGTCCGGGGAGGAGGGTGCTCACCTGAGCGGAGCTGAGTTGCGGAGTCGATTCGGGGACGGACGGAGAGGGGACAACCGGATGGGGGAAAGAAGAGGAACTGAAGAAGAAGGAAGAGAGGAAGGAGGCGGCGGGGCTTAGTGGGCCTGTGGTGGTCGGTTCTGGGACGGGCTGGGCCTCTCCGGCAACGATCCTACGCATAGATTAAATAGGCTCGTGTCCCTAGGTGGACATCAATCGGGGGTGTAGCTCATATGGTAGAGCGCTCGCTTCGCATGCGAGAGGCACGGGGTTCGATTCCCCGCACCTCCATTTTTCCATTTCTCTGCCACTCACTCTTTTCTGCTTTATTATGTTGTGCATCTTGGTTTTGTATAGTAAAACATTACTTTATTTTATTTATAGTGTGAAATTATTCAATTTGTATAGTGTGATGTTAAAACATTATTTTGTATAGTGTGATGTTAAAACATTATTCAATTGTCGGCGTTGTGCGAGGTCAACTCTCTTTGCTTTTGTCGTCAGTGGGTCTCGAATAAACCATATTGAAGTGCAATGCATGATAATATCTACACGCAGATCCTACAAAATATCTTTTCAAACCGACTCGGATCAATCTAATATATCTTGTTAGGGTTTAGTGTTTACCTCAATCGACATGTAAACGTATCTGTAGCCCTAATTTTCACCATGTATAGTGGTATGCAGATATACAATTTTTTTTTTACGGCTCATCTCACCTTTTTTTTCGATTTTGCTAATTGAGAATTAGCTTAGAGCTCATTCACCTTCTCCACCGTTCGATCAGTGCGTCGCGATTCGTGTAAAACCTAGTCTTCTTCTTCCTTGCGTGGCTGACCACGGCGGCAACGACGGCGACTGAGGGAGGAGACAAGGCTGGCCGCGGTGGAGGCGAGCAGGAAACTTAACTTGGGGGTGTGGGGTCGCCGACGTCGGAGAAGAAGGGTGGGGTTAGATGATGGCCGAGGCGACGGTGGACCGGCGGAGGTGGAGCTCTCGGGGCAGGGTGGCACGGTGAGGCATCGCGGCAGCGCGCCGGCCGCGGGCGGGGTGGACGACGGTTCGACCGGCGGTGGTTGCGGGGGAGGAAGCGCTCGCAGAAGTTGAGGAAGACGACGAGTCGACTGCGTACTAGACAAACCCCTTTTTTTATTCAACAAATGTCGAGAAACTACATATATGCAACTAAAATCCACAAACACGGATCTGGCTACAAACACACGCAGCTACTGTTGCTCTTATGTGGAAGCTGCTGCTCTGGCTAGCTCGGCTATGAAGGCCTCCGCGTGTTGGGGCCTGACGCAGCGCGACATGACGCTGACCCCATCGTCCTTCTTCCCCGGCGGGCACACGAAGCACCCTGGAATGATCGTCTGCTGAGCGTCGCCGTGCCACGTCACCCGCGCCGCCCTCCCACTCCCAAACTCCGCCCGCTCAAACCCCAGGTTCCTCCAGCTCGTCACCGCCAACGTGCTGTACGCCCCCAGCTGATGGTTCTTCGGTTCACGTTCACGGCCGCCGAGGAGCAGGTCCGGTATCCTCTCCTTGGCGCGCCGGATCAGCCTCGCCACGTCCGCCGCCGCGCCCTTCACGACCGCCCCGCGTGCGGCCGTCGCCGACTGGATCACCACGCAGTTGCCGTAGTAGCCGCGCCTGGCGCCCACCAGCCCGCGCACGTTGCACACGAACGCCAGCGTCACGGGGGCCTCGTCGTCGGAAGCGACGGCCGCGCGGGTCCGGCACTGCCACAGCACCGCCGCGACGGCCTCGAACGTGGTGCACGGCGGCCCATCGGCGGCGGCGGCGGCGTTGAACTCGGATCTGACACCATCGATCAGTCGCCAGGGCACTGTCACGTCCAGGATCTCCAGCTCCTCCTTGGCGCCCAGCACGATGCTCCGCCGCCGAGTCAGATTTTGCGCGGCGACCAGGGTCGTCGTCGACGCCGGCAGAGCCCCGTCGTCGACGTCCCTGACCGGCAGGACGGACGGCGCCGGCGACGCCCCGCGCGCGAACTCGCCGACGGCCTGCAGGAACTGCGCCATGCCCTCCCCGTCGGCCAGCACGTGGTTCCACGTCGCCGCCACGGCAAACCCTCCACAGGCGAACTCGGTGACCTGCACTAGCAGCAGCGGCTCGCTGTGGCGGCAGACCTTCGCGGGGTACCGGGTGGCGAGCTCCCCGAGCATCGGCGTCGTCACGTCCGCCAGCGCGCAGCTCGCCAGCGCGGCGACGAACGACACGCCCTCGCCGGTGCACGCGATGTGGTCGCCGGTGTCTGCGAGGCGGCCGGCCACGGGGCGGTAGTGGGCCAGTGCCCGCGAGAGGGCCGTCCTGATGGTCTCGGCGGGCTTGGGGATGGGTGCCTCGAAGAGTAGCAGCGCCGTGACACCGAAAGGGGACATCGACCTGTCGAAGGAGGAGGTGAGGTAGACGACATCTTCACCACCGCCACCGCCCGTATCAGGGAAGACCAGCACCGGCGATGACTTGGTCACCACCCCGACGGTCATTATTGTTGTCTCCTACGCCTAACTGCACAGGCTTTCTAGCTAGCTACTACAGTCTACAGTAGCTTATATTGAGAAATAATCGAATCTTGCGATTCTCTATGTCTTGTATAACAATGTCTGATCGATCGCATTCGGAGCTGGCTGATATCTAAAAAAAGCAAATGTATTCCATCTGAACACGGCAAAGTAAGAATGGTTCAATTTGTTTAAACTGACCAACTAGCTGGATCTTAATTAGTAGGACCTGGATCTATTCCACAGTCTCCTCAAAGCTAGATCTGGCCAGTCATCCAGCTAATTCATGTTGCAAAGATTTCACTTCGACAACTCAGATGCACCAATCTCACTGCATGTGAGGGTTGTCTGAGTTAACTAACTAATTGAACCATTCACATGCATCTAGCTAGCTGAATACATCCATCCTCAGTTTGCACATGGAGCAGATCATCAAGTCTTTTATGGCCAGTCATGCATGTGTGCACCCACAGTAGAGATCGATCAATGGTAATCGATCCTTGCATATATAAAGGCTTGGGGAAACTAATCGAATGTGATAAAACATGTCACAATGTCGCAACAAAGGTATCGATAAATGTGGCAAGATTGTTTGTGTTGAATATGTATCCAATATGTGTACGAATTTGGTTACAAGTGGACTTGTAATCCGGACCTCCTACATAACGACACCGTGAGTAGCCAAAATAGACTAGACGAAAAGATAGGTTACACATAAGATTCGGTTTGGAGGACGGTCCGGTGTCTGTGGCAGGGGCATTGTACCGGCCTGGCGTTTGTCGTCGCTATGATTAGTACATGGAGAGGAGTGCCCATTAAGCATGCCATATAGATATTGACATTGTGCAAGAACTGCGTTACCAAATCTCGGTATCATTGATGTGATTGCTTGTCCTTGGTAAATTGATATGCGCCTTCGACTTTACAGTTTGGATAACAAAACGTTGTCACGAGGTCAGATTTGGTAGAGGCAAAAGGTGGATCATACTCCATTAGCTCTATCTGAGATTTAATGCTTCATTTGTCATGTTGTTCGAAGAGCAATTAGAGTGACTATGAGTATAAAATTTATCACGAGAATGAATTTTCCCACAATTGTTCTCTTGAGCTGATGTAAGTATGTATCATCAATTGGTAGACAACTCACCTAATCACCATTAGATCTATGTGAGATTTAATGCTTCATTGGTCATGTTGTACTAATTAAGAGCAGTTAGAGTGACTATGAGTATATGAGAATGTGACTTTTTACGACATTATGAAATTAACCCAGACCATCCTGATCTTTCGACCGGCACACAACATTCTATCTGGCCAGTCGGTCTTTCTTTTTATCGCTATCGCCTTGCCAAAAGAACCTTAATCGGAAGTAATCCAATCTATGAAGGACTCATTTTGGTAACATTTTGGTAATTGGAAGAATGGCATCATATACAATACCATATTACTAGCATTGAATTAAATCTATGAAGGACTCATTTTGGTAATTGGAGAAATATGAACGCAACTATCGCCATCCTTTCCAACACTTAACTATGTGGGCAAAACTTAGGGATGATTCGAAATGGCTAGCCTCATACAGAAACATGGTAGCAAAAGAAGGGAAGAGAACATCTGACGAGACCAATCTCACATCAAATATGATCAACTTGGAGGCTGAGGAGCGCCCATCAGCTGGCCGTGATAAGGCTAAGGTTGAACGTGCTGGTAAAGCCAAGTCGGGAGGGCTCTCACAAGAGCTTGGACAAATTCATCGAGGTTAACAATCAATCTATGGAGGATCGCCAAAAGGTGATAGACAGTCAGGTGCTTCTATCAAATCAACAACTTGAAACCGCAAAAATCAACAACAAGACAAAAGTGTTGGATGTTTACTCCAAAATGCTTTCAGCAGACACATCTAAGATGGATGATGATGAGAAGGCCCGGCGTGCTAAGGCTTTGAGTCGTATGGAGGCCATGTTATTTCCTGAAGAAGATACTGCATGATTTGGTTTCTCTTCTGTATGATCTGACGGTTTGGGTGAACCTGATGGTTTGTGTGAACTTTTTCTAGATATTTATTATTGTGTGAACCTGGTGGATTATTGTGTGAACCTGATGGATTTTTAATTGTGCAACTGATTACTGATGGACCGATGGTTTGGTTCAGTTTCTAGAATCTCAATCGTTTATGTGAAATTGTGTTCTTGTATTTATCCATGTGTACCGGAAAACAAAATTTCATATTAGTACATGCCACATATAGATCACAAAGTTGAAGTACTAATATAGATCCCACAAAACAATAAATGCAATCCTCTATGTTACCATCTCTATGTTATAGTAACATAGACTAGTAATATATGCATGTTACTACTCTATGTTACTTCCCATTGTAAGTAGCCTTAGATCGCCTTTTGTTATACAGAACCATTTTTTTGCTAGGAGCTCGTAGCTAGCTAGCTAAATTCCTCATGCTTGTTTTGTCTGAAGCTGGGATGCTTTTGTAAGACAACCATTTTGTCATTTCCTGTAAACTTGCTGGGATGATGGGTTCCTTGCTAGTAAATTCCTCATATACTGGTTTTTATAAGACGAAATCATTTTTTTCATTTCCTATAATCTTTGCTAAAGTGATGGGTTTTACCAAGATAATTTTCCTCGTACTGGTTTTTTCTGAACTGCGATTTCTCAAACACGTGTTGAATAAACAGGAAGAGCTCCAGTGCAGTTGTTATTTCAGAACGATTCCAGGATTATAATACTCCTAATAATAAAGCAAAAAAAATGAATTTCGCTCGTGCTGGTCCCACCAGGCAGCGACGATTGACGTGGAGGATCACTCACTGGGGAGTGTGTGTGGACTCGCTTCTCCTTCTACACAGCCACGAGAGCCTCCCCTCCCCTCGTCTTCAGCGGCCATGGCGACGCCCGCGGCGGCAACCTCCTCCACCGCCACCCGCACCTTCTTCCTCCGCTCCCCCGCACGCCAGCGCGCTCTCCCTTCCACGCCGTTCGCCGCGTGTCCCCGCCGGCGGCTCCGGTCGGTGCGCGCGGAGGCGGCCAAGGAGGAGCTGCAGGAGCTCAGGACCGCCGGGGTCTCCGTCTACAAGCCGCGCTCCTACGAGGTGCTCGTCTCCGACGCCGCGCGCTCCCTCGCCGCCGCCATCGACGAAGGCAGGACCCGCCTCGAGATCGAGTTCCCGTACGCGTTTCAATCAATCCCTCGCTCGCTCGCTCTACCTACGCAACTGCTCGCTTGCTTCCCCTCAATTGTTCTCACTCACATTCCCCTTCATGTTTCATGGGTAATCGACGACAAGACCTCTGCCCAGCAGCATCTCCTCTTACAAGGTAATCGACGGCGGCAAGCCCTTTTTTCCGAATCCTGCCGCTGCAGCTTGTTGTCGCACTAAAATCTGTCTGGCTCTGTTGTTGGATGCTCACAAATTAGTAGTACTACCGTACTAGCCTTGTCATGGAACATGCCATCGTCAGTGGATACGAATTCATGCAGCTTCATTCTTCCCGGTTTAAGTTCACTGCTGCAGCCAGAAAATATAGTGTTAGTCGAGTGACGTGTTTTGGTTCACGAGCTCCAGTGATCTCGGTAGCATAAAAAAATGAAAATGGTATTTTACAGTTTCAAAAAATTCGAAAAAGATACGTGTATACATACACATATTATCTACTCATCTGTAGAGCTTTGCTAGGTAATACGTTCTATTGTAGGCTACATAAAAATCACAAAATCGTGGCTCTAAACAGCCCAAAAATAACTCATTTTCCTTCCAACATTTATCTTTTTTTTTTGTGCATGCCACATATGAAAAAATGTTTTGATGCAAATTTGGTTGTACACACACATACTCTGTATTTCAATACAAACATGTATACATATACATATTTTCTTTTTTGTATGTATTTTTCTCATAACTTTTGGAGACCTAAAAATGAACTTTTCGAATTTTAAAAAAATGGGATCACCGGAGCTCGGGAGTTACAAATGATTTTCGATATCAATAGACTAGTGATCGAGGCACATAGACAAATTCCATAGGCTGCATCCCCATCTAATTGCTGAGGACAAATAATCGATCATATATCACGTGTTGATGTCAGTTAGACTCAGCACCGATGTCAATATACCTGTGATGGCATCTTAATAACTCCTTTTTCTGATCATGCCGCTTCTTCTTCTAGGGATCTTCGGACGAGTTCATCGATGCCAATGTCCAGCTCGCTCTCGCTGTCGTAAGGAACCTCAAACAGCTCAAGGGCACCCGGTCCTGCATAGTAAGTTCAGGCCCCACACCCCACCCTTGCTCCTCCTCCACATTTGTCCCGGGAGTGTCAAACGAACCATGCTCACCCGTTCTCTTCTAGTCCATTCCAGGTGTTTCCTGATCAGCCGGAGAAGCGAAGGGCGTCACAGATATTCAAAACAGCTATAGACTCGGTAAATTACACCTCACGATCAAAGCATTGCGTTCTCCTAGTGGATTCATGAGTATATTGGGTAATAGGACAGTTTTTTTGACACTTCTTTTAGATTGAGGGTGTGTCCATCAGTTCCCTGGATGATCTGCCCACCGGGCCTGTCGACACCTTCTTCAGATCGATAAGAAATACACTTGACTTCGACTTTGCTGACGACAATGAAGGTAAAAATCTCAAACAGATCTGTCTAGTACGGTGACACCGGCAACACAAATTATTTTACTCGAAAGAGCTTCAGGTGCTAATGAATCTGTCAAGACTAAGAAGAAACACTGACAGTTTCATTTTGATGCCACTCCTCTGCATTGAAGCTATGCTCTATAGAGTACCTAACTGGATCTTGCCAAACACGCTGAATTAAATCCATATGCTAAGACCTATTTGTGCAACTGGAAATGTATTTTTTTCATGTTAATTATTATCAGAATTCATAGAGTGGAGATAGAAGAATGACTTAACATGCACATTAAAACATTAGCATAGGCAGATATACAGTGGGTAATTAATTATTCATTATGATACTATTATTACTTTGAGCAGGAATTCTATAACCGTCATTCCGTCATAACAACAACCATCACTAAGTTTGAGCCCTATTACTGTCAGAAACTTCTTGCATAAGCATGCTGAAAACATTACTCATATCTGATGTGCTAGTGTACGTACAGATCGATGGAAGTCTGATGAACCACCAACCCTATATATCTTCATCAACAGCAGCACAAGTGACCTTTCAACTATAGAGAAGTACGTGGTATGTCTAGAACAATGCTCCTGTATCTAGCTGGCACTCATGTGTACTTTTTTTGGTGATAGTTGTATTGCAGACTTGCAGAGTCGCAGTGCTAAAATTAAGTATTTGCATCGTTTTCTTTGTTACCCTGCCATTAGAAAATGATCGCACCTTGAGCTTGATGCAATATCCGTAATTCCATATGAGTAGGATTTGATAATGGGCCTCCCTCGGTCATCTTCTTCCAGTTTCCTAAGCAATTCGCCTGCACCACAAAAAGATTGTCCGAGATAACTCGGAACGCGATAAGTGGGGAAATGCCTTGGGCATCATATACACATCATTATGTTCTCTATGGAATGCCTGGCCAAGAATGAGGCATCTAGGCTTCTGCAAAGGAATATGAATCCATAAATTTCAATGGTTTTATAGTATTTGTTGTGCTGGAACAGAAAATATATATGTTTACCTTCAACCTTTGTTTCTAACAGCTGGCATTTGCTTGCATGTTTTATTGAGTCCTCCTTTGTGCATTACTTCTTGTCCAGGACAATTTTGCTGCCTCCGTACCTGCGGTTCTCTTTAATCTTGAACTTGATACTTTGAGGTATGTATTTTACATTCCATTGGATACCCTGTTCTTTTTAAGTATTTTTTGAGTGTCTTAACCTGTAACACGCGAACTTTAACCTCCAGATCTGACTTGGGGCTTCTGGGATTCCCCCAAAAGATTTGCATTACCGGTTTCTTTCTCAGTTTACCCCAGTATTTTATATCAGACAGCGTGACTACTCCAAGGTACTCATCTATTTGTCATCTACGTGCCTGACCATCGTTTGTGTTTCTGTCTGTAACTACCATTTTCCACTCTAATTTATAGACAATTCCAGTCACTCCATACATCGTAAACTACAGCGGCGCCGTCTTCCGTCAATACCCAGGTAGTACATGGTTTTGCAATCTTGGCCAGTAGCAATACTAAATTTTGATTTTCATGGCTTTGTTCACTTCAAAAGTTGACATTTGGAATATGTACTTGTATCCTTCAATTCATCATGTTGTTAGCATAAAATTGGGGTGATATCAGCCCTATATAGCATCACCATCAGCTACTGATCTAGTGAGTTCTGTCTCTTCAGGACCCTGGCAAGTCATGCTTAAGCAGGCTGATGGTTCGTATGCATGCGTTGCAGAGAGCGCATCTCGGTTCACTTTGGGGGAGGTCATTACTGTTTATCGCTTGCATGTTTTTTGTTGTTATTTTGGAATTGCTGTCAGAATATGACGTGCCACGTTATTCGTTTAGGCCAAGGACGAACTGCTGAGAGTTCTCGGTTTGCAAGAAGAGGAAGGAAGCCAGCTTGAATTCTTCAGAAAAGGATACAAGGTCCGCAATCTCGTCACACTTGGTTGATGCAATAAAATAAAATGCATTTCTATGCGTGAAAATGGAACAGGATCCGTGATCTCAAATAATTTACTTGACATGATCGTTCGTTCTGCAAAGTCGGTGCAAACATCCAAAACATTTACAGTGCCAGCATACTCGTAATGCTGTGCTGGGTTAACTTTAGAAAAGAAGTGCAACCTTGGGACATCAACATTTCGTAAGTGCATTAATTTTACCGGCTGAGACTGAGATCCTCTTATGCAGAATGCTACTTGGTGGGAAGAGAATGTCGATCAGGAGAACTCCCCCGCGTGGAGAACTTGAGGCGCCGCTGCTGGTTCGACGCTGCCAAATGGAGAGAGAGATATATAGGCCAAAGATTGTCCATAGAAGTCCCGTGAAAAAGAGTGTTCTTGAACCCTAAGCTGAAACTGAAGAGAGAAGCCCACGCGCAAAGGTATAGGGTGATTTCTTTAAAACTTGTGCTTATGCAGAAGCAAGTTTTTGGATTCCGGTGGGGAGAAACTGCTGTGGCCAGAAACTCACTAGGAGACTTCTTTTCAGCTTCTACTGTTTTGCTTATTTGGTATGATGAGTTGTGAGATGTCTGTTATACCCTTGAATTTGTTTGTTGCACATAACAAAGCAATATATAGCAACATATGCTAGGTTTTAGTAGATACGGAATAAAAATAATATGAAAATGTCATATTGATTTCGATATTACAATAGAAATAGTATCGTTTAATTCAATACATGCATAAATTAATAGAAATGTCATAATGATCTCGAAATTACAATAAAAATAATTGCTCAAGCTACGATTCCTTGAGCAATGCTCTGTCGTAGTGCACCATGACGCTATCAGATGATGAGGGGGTGGTTCTACCAGTAAAAGATGCGCTATCCTCGTGAACATATGGGCCTCGCTCAAAGGTGTGGAAATGCTGATCATATAGCTTACTGTCACGGATGAGGTTATTTTCGTAACCAAGACGAGTCAAAACTTGGACCGGACGGTTATTTGCATTCACCTCTTCGATGCACACGTCAAGAAATACACGATGCGCAACGGCATCCCAACATGCTTTCACCTGTTTCGGCTTGACAATCTATAGTACAACAACACTCATATTAACATTTATGAACATACAGAGTACCTAAACTACCAGCACCTACACATCCAGTACAAAAAAATGAACTTGCAGACCACAACCGCACCAGCACCTTCAGTACAAAAATCTACAGATTTGCCACAGCACATGAACAAGTACAGATTTTCCACAGCACATCAAGTTAATTTTACTAGCAGAGCACTAACAAGTACAAAAATTAGACAGAAATCGAGCTATTACCTGTGCCTGTGAGGTCGACATCCGGTCTCTGCCGGGAGGACGGAGGAGGGACGAGGACGCCGGTCGGAGAATGGACGAGGACGTCGGTCGGAGGAGGGACGACGATGCCGGTCGGCCGAGGGAGGAGGACGCCGGTCGGAGGAGGGAGGAGGAGCGCAGGGCGAAGGGCGTCGTTGGCGGAGGAGCTTCGTCGGCGGAGGAGCTTCTTCGGGAGCGGAGGGAGGCGGATGGAGGGCGGCGGACGGAGGGCGACGGGCGGAGGGCGACGTCGGCCGTGGAGTGGTGCGGCGGCGGTGGAGGAACCCTAGAGAGGTCCTGCTCGCGAGGGGTCAGGGGCGGGTCAAGCGGGTCGGGCGAGTCGCGATGGGGTCTCGTTTCTTTTCCTTTTCTTTTTTTCTTCCCAGCAGCGAACGCTTCGGTCCCGATTCCCGGATGGCATTGTCTTGTAAATACATGTCAAACCGGGGGCAGAGCAATATACCTCTTCGGTAGCCACGGACAGAATCCCGGGAAACTGCTCCCACCCAGTTTCTGGGTTTGTACGTAGAATCAAAACTGCGGTGGGAAGAATCCCAGCCACCGGTAGAGAGTTCTTTTAAGTTTATATCAGGTTTGGTACCCAGAAACTACCCCAGAATCCTAAGAGAAGTCACCCATAGTCATGCAATGGAGACACGTACTGCATGTGCTGAATTTGTACATTCTGATACATAGTTTTTAGATGAAATTCTCCGTTGCTTTCTGGGTGATTATGTGCTCAGTACAAGTGTAATACAGATGACTAAATATTAGGGGTGTAAACGGATAGGATAATTTCCGCACCGAATCCTGTTCCAAAACCGTTTTAACCAATCCATATCCGGTGTGAAGAAATCCGACGGATAAGTATATCCGATTCCGAATTTGACACCGGATACGATATAGGATATGGTATGAAAAATAGCCTCCGAATATGGATTATCCGAAAATTAAATAGGATTATCCGATGATTTTAATCCGAATAATCCGATTTTCTACCGAAACATCTAACCTAATAGAACATAATTAGTGGTTAGTGAGTTGTAAATTTTGTCCATTAAATAAAAACTCACTTACATAGTGATTGTTATGACTATGGAGTACAACTTTGTTAGGTTATTAGCATATTGAACTATTATTTTTTGTTATATGGTTTGCCGATATACTTATACGCGTACATATCCGAATAAATTTTTCCTTACCGAATCCGCTCCGTTTCCACCCCCGAATCCGTGATATGATATATCCGACCCCGAATCCACAACCGGTCATTATCCGCTCCGGTCCGAATCCGATGAAAAAATATGGTATAGGATATGGTAACGACAAAATCCGATCCGATCCGATCCGTTTACATCCCTACTAAATATTGCAATGAATCTTCATCTTAGTTTGCAAATTGGTTCTTAACTTGGTCACTGGTTTTTCTTCTTCAACTTTTCAAGAGAGAGTGTAAATCTAAGATTCGCCACTCTGTCCCTTGGATTTCATGTCTCATGGCATGTGGGCCCCTGGATTGACATAAGCAAGGGAAGTAAAATGGTTCGAGGGAGAAGAAAGTCAGAAGCTTCTGTTCTGTGTGAGAGAGAGAGCCGTAGGGGCGTATTTAAATGTGTGCGGAACCTCGAGGTCGTATCTGCAAAACAAAGATAAACTCTCTCTCGAAGAAGCGGCGACTGGAGATCGAGATCACCGGAGGAAGATATGGAGCCGAGAGGAGCGACCTGCCGCAGATCCGGCGCGCTCGTGCTCCTCCTCGCCGCCTTCCTCGCGGCGGCATCCGCCGTCTCCGCCTCCGCCATCGGCGACAAGTGCGCCGCCTGCAAGGCCGTCGCGGTGAGCTCCTCTCTTCTTCCATCTCTAGTTTCTACCAATCCTCGCGAGGCCATGGTCCGGAGGCGGACCGAGCCCTGGATCTCCAGGAATTTACTGCAGACGCGGTAGAATTTTTGAAGGCACATTTCCAGTAGCAGAGGTTCTGATGGATCGTTTGGTCTTGTGTTCTTGCAGGCGGAGCTAGAGATTGGAATCTCAAGCGTAAGCACACTTCATCTCTTTCAGATTTCTGATGTTGTTTGTGCCTGGTCTGGAGGTTTACGTGTTACCCGATTGACCGGTTCCTGACCTCTCTAACTCTAATGCAGGAGAAACCAAGAAACCACTTGGACTTGCGTAACCGCTTAAATTCAAAAGGGCAGCGTGAAGGAAAGGTCATTGATTACAGGTATGTTGCGCTTATGCGGCAGACCAGCACTGCAACTTCTGGCGATTGACGATGAACTTGTGTTAAATAAAACTTTATTTCATAGTGTAATGTGGAGGATGATTTTGGTCTGACAATTTACCATAACATGCACAAATTTGCTGGAAAATATGTAGGACCAATCATTGTTAATTTAACACCATGGGGTTTTTCATTCCTTTTAGGTGTAGCATTTGCTTCACATGCCTACGCAATAAATTATGGACATAGCTGTACCACTTACCTTTATATTGATTTATCACTGATTCTTATACGCTGTGCAGAGTTAGTGAACTTCGGATTGTGGAGCTTCTGGATGATCTGTGTGATAAGATGCAAGATTATACACTGCAGAAGGTTGAAAATGAAGCTATATGGCTGTTTAAGAATTCTGTAACTGCACACTACCATCTTATCGAGGCTACTTTTTTCAAGATATTAGACATGTGCTCAGATAGATATCATGCATGTTTATCAAGTTGTCCCTTTAGTGTTGAACTGGCGATCTGTTCTGTGTAATTTCAGCACCTGCCTTAGCATTTTAGTCATCTAATAAATTTCACTTTGTGCAGTTGGATTCAGGAGAAAAAGAATGGGTCAAAGTAGCCAATTGGAACAGTTTTCAAACTGGTAAGTGTAGAATGTTTGTGGCTCCTGTTACTCTTTCGACTAGCTGTAACCATACCATGGACACTGAAGTGCTATGGTCAGTCTATAGTTTGTTATGCTATGTAATAATGCATTGTTCCTGCACAATTGTTCCTTACATGTGTCATCTAAGGAAATGCAACAAGCACTAGATTAGAACTATATACTTCTGACTCTTACGGTCACAAATCTCCAATGATTTTGAACATTTCTGATATGTTCCCCACGATAGACTTGTTACAAGCATCTCAGGTTCATTGATGTCAAGATGGGGGACATCGTTAAGACAGTCTTCATTTTGCAAGTAAAATAAATTAAGAGTTAATCCCCGTTGCAAGCAAATGAACTTGTGGAGTACATTTATGCTAAGAACATGTGAAGAATAAGTGCCCTGTATTGAGTTGCTCTCATCACGATGTAATGGATATTAAGCTGTGAAGAAATATGACTTATAATATCCAATTGTTTACTGATTATGTCATTATTTGTTTGTAGATAAGAAAGCCGCTGCACGAGCACACTCCAAAAATCTATCCAGTTACTGTGGAAGGTCAGTACCTATTTATCACACTGGTTTCTTATTTTCTCTTTTATATATATATTGAAAAAACTTTGTAAATATCACGTCAGCGGCCTAGACTTTCGAGTTACTTCGGCAACAGAAGTAACTTACTTCTGCCCCCTTTAACAAATTTTGCGGGTTTATACAGCATAGCAGACCTCTTATCAGTAGAAGTTTGTAATGGCCCTTGTCCTTCTTGAAAGCAAACAACTTTGAATCTTGTGAACTGTGTTTTTGTATTCGTATAAGGTCAAGTTTCCTTGGTAGAAAGGACCTTTGCTTCAAAAGATTTCAATTGCTTTATAAATGCAGATTTACTAGACCTATAGATTGGGATATGGCAACGACGACGAGAACTCGACCGTCACCACCTTGGGCTCTCCAACTTTAATGTCGATAACTTTCAAGTGGCCCTGGAAGGAGCTGCCCATGGAGTTTAATGCGAGCTCCACCGGGCTGCCCTCGATGTTAGAAATCCCGGTAGACCATGACATGTGTAGCCTTCTTCGGGATTGCCCTTCTCTTCATTAGTTTTTGTCGAGCGATGGAGCAAGAGCAGGGAGAGGAGGGTGAGATGGTGTGGTGTGTTGACCGAGTGATGGCCACGGCTGTGTGCCTGTGTTAAATAGCATTTTCCACTATTTGACACCGTCTCTCCTTCCACACCATCTCTCCTCTCCCTCTTCTCACTCCATCTCTCGACGCACAAGCAAATGGAGACAAGGGTGGTCCCGAAGAAGCCGGCACATGCCGTGGTCTACCGGAACTGCAACATTGAGGGCGGCCCGGTGGGGCTCACGTTACACTTCATGGGGAGCTCCTGCCGACGCCCATTGGAAGTTAGCGAGCCCGCAGTGGTGACAGTCGAGCTGCCGTCACCATGTCATTCTCACGCTATTGCTCGTGAGTAATGATGAAAATTTCGTAGGCAGCCGTGTGTTCCTCTTGGTCCTCGGTGACCCAATTGGCGTCTTATCGTGTGTGTCAGTTCTTACGATAGCGCTGGGTTGTCGTACAAGTGCAAGATAACTAAGGCCTGCTTCAAGTTGTAGGATGTTAGTTGTCCAAAGATGACCTTCTACCTTTTTTTTTGGCTTTTGAGGAATTTTATTGACTCGTATTAAGGGGATGACTGGATGCACTCACTGACAATGTTCATCCATGGTGCAGGTTACTGGAGGAAACCGAGGACGAGGTACATTTCTTGTCTGGGATCGCATTACCCTTAAGACAGTAGTTTGTACTTTGATTTTGGCAAATAGCATCTAAATTTTCAGTTATTCACTAGCTTTGTGTAATTTAAAAAAAATACTGTTGAGATCTGTAAATTTGTTGCAGCTTGCTGAGTGGATAAAAACAAGCTCAGCAGAATCAGGGAACGTGAGCCAGGCCCTTTGTGGAGATATTAGCAAACATTGTCAGTCCACAAGGTATATCTCACATACATCAGCATATAAATGAATAACCCAATTTCATGTACACGTTCAAACACTGTCAAGCATACTTTCTTCGTTCCTTTTCCATTTAAACTAACTCGAGCTTGCTAACGTCTTACCGTTGTTTTTCTCCCTTCTCCTTGCTGCCATCTCGTTTTTCTCCCTTCTCCTTGCTGCCATCTCCAGTGCGAGTACCCCAATCGACGATGAATTATAACAGCACGCGTTGACAAGCCCTATCTACTCGTCTAGGCAAAGCAGATGAAAAGGTCTGGAAAGCGTGAAAAAAGAAGCTGCATTTGTCTTCAATGCCATTCATGTAGGAAATGAAACTGTGACATCTCAGCGTCTCCGATTTGACACCCACAGAGGGACTTACAATTTCCATATAAGGACTGCTGTTGCGAACATCAAGATTTTTTTATACTGAATTACAGTTAGCCACCATGAATCTGTTGAACTGATCGGAATGCTTGTAATGTCTTTGTTGAAAGACGATGAAGGCTCCTGTGATAGAGCCAGCTGATTCTCACCTCTGTTTGTACTGCTATGTTCAACGTGATGCCCTGTTCAACTCTACTTTCACTGAACGCAAGTATATGAATTTACAAAAAAATGATGATAACTGAATCTTTTTTGAGCGAAAACACATGGAGAGTGTTAAACACGACTACATCAAAGACAAAAGGAAGCTAGGGGGCTCATCAACCCAAATACTAAACAGAAGAAGCAACGGTGGACAGTGTTGTAACTACTCCCTCGGATCCAAAAAAAAAAATTGTCTCGGACATGTGCTACCGATTCGTAGCTGGTTAGTACGAATCATTGCACGATACACTACTTGCACTTGGCATAGCACCCAAGATTTCACCAAAATTTGGCAAATCCAACCTACCTATTTGTACTGTTTTTTCCAGAGCATTTCATCTTAAGCGGTTCACTACGCTAGTCTTGAACACTTGAAAATGATTTGACCCATAGCAAAAGGATCAGAGACACAGGGATAAAATCCAATGGCACTCATATAGGTTATGATAGGATGGCAGATCATGCGAATAAGTATATCAGGTACCAAACAACAAGGTGTCCAAGGAGGCCAAAACAAAAACTTAGAAACTAGCACTTGACGACGATCAGAACAGCTCATCACTTCTTCTCCTCCTTCTCCGCCTCAGCAGCCTTCTTCATCCGGGCTCCGAGCTGGCGCTGGTTCATCCTCTCCACGCGGAGCTTGCCATAGGCCTTGAACGCCTTCATCTCCTCTGTCACCTTGACGACCTCCACCGAGCGCTTCTCGCCACGAGCGATGGGCATGTAATCACCCTGGACCTGGGTGGCGTTGGCGAGCTCCTCTGGGGTAGAATCACCAGCCTGGGACAAAGAATGTGATGAGAGGGTGTGGCAACACAGGACAATATTCATCATCAGATGATAAAACAGAGAGACAGAATAAGAGAATCAGCAGCCATACCTTGACCTTGCGAGCACGCCTTGGGAAGATAACAAGCTTGGCCTTGTAGGTCTTGAGCCTGTTGACGTTAGACTGCATACCCTCGAGTGATCTGTTCTTGCGGCGGTGGTCCACAGAGATGCCGATGGTGGGAGCGAGCTTTTTTGGGATTCCCGCTGCCTGCAGTTCGAGCATAAATATGTCAGCAGATAGATAAAGGATATAGCAAAGTACATTGATAACCATCACAATTTCTCAAGAGAAAAACTCATTGCAAGAAGCCCATCAATCTATCTGAATGTAGACTAAAGTATCAGGCAACTATTAAGTAGAAAACAATATATGGTAAGCCAGATACTGATTCAGCAAACACGCCAAGCAATTTAACTAAGTGCATATTATTTTCTTATAAAGCAACATATCATTTCATTTGTAATACAAAATGATCAATGTTATGGTGCAGCATCCCACAATGGCAATTAACAGATGGAGGAAGCAAAATGAAGGGAACAAATGATCACCTTGAGCTCCTCAAGGGTAAATCCTCTGCCGGCCCTGGCCTTCATGTTGTACTTGCGAGTCTGGCATTGCACAATTGGGCGAAGAGGTCCAGATGTCGGGCGTGGGAAGATCTTCACAGCCTTCTTTTGGCGAGCTGTTAATGGAACAGCAAAACGTGAGATGACGGTTCCAAAAGAATAGTCAAACATGCAAGCACATTCGCAGTTATTAGTAAAGCAGCAACCAAAACCTGTGATAATGCACAAGCAGCTCTTGGATATGTCTAAACGATCAAAACATTACAGTGAGAGCAATTCTTATCCTCATGTCACTCCACATGTGGCTCTATGAACATACCAGACACACAGCACTAAACATGCGAGACAGACATCTAATCAAGAAGGTAAGTTACAGACTTTTCTGGCCGATACATTAGAAACAATTTGCAACTAGCCTGGACACTGAGCAGACAGGTCAACCAGCATTTTAATACACCATCTAATTCAACCACCAATCACAATTATTAACGCTCGTCACCCTCAAGAACTACCCAATCCTAGATCACAGAATACTTGTGACGAACAATGGAGCTAGGGTTCTGCCAGAGCTTAGAAATCAAACAAGGTGGCCAGGATCTGCGGGTTGCTCACCGATCCGGCGCCTTTGCTTGCGCGCGGGCTGGTTGAACCACGTCTTGACATAGTTCTGCCAGTGCTTCTTGAAATGCCCGTTGGGGATGACGTTGTTGTGCTTCACCATCTCGCCCTCCTCTCCTCCTTACCTGCAACCGCACACGAAATCAGACAACGATCAATCAATCACACGACAGACAAGAGCAAGTTCAGCAAGCAAGCCGGCGATCCAAAACTAGCGAGCGGGACTGGCGGCGCGGAAGAGCAAGATCAAGAACGCGCGGCGCGGCCGAGAGCTTGCGGGAGAGGCGAAATCTACTGCTACAGCCGTGCGGGCAGTGTAAATCGACCATGGAGTAGCATGCGGCGTGCAGCGAGTCAGGAGGCAGGACGAACCTGGGGCGGCGGCGGCGGCGGCGGCGCGGGAGAGGGCTAGGGTTTTGCGGGGGAGTGGAGTGGCGGCGCGAGGGGAGGAAGACGATGAGGAGCTTTATAGTGCGAGGGTAGGGTTTTCGTCCATGCGGATGTGAGGCTGCGTTCTGGCCCACTGTCATTGCTCGGCCCGTGGGCTTTGCCGTTTTCGTGGGAAAGAGCGACTGGGCTTCTAAAGGCTTTTGGTTCGGAACAGCACATGGACCGGCTTAAAGGTCCAAGTTACATTTTCTCTACCCTGAAAAACCATCTTACATTTTCTCCCTGCGAAAAAGCTAGTATAAGCTATTTTTAATCATCAGACACCTAAAATATCTTATATTTCAAAATCACACTCGTGTTTCCATTGGGTGGTAGAAAGCCTCATCTTCTCTCATGTCATCCAGTGAGTCTTCACCGAAAACCTTCATCGCCCACCAAAAACTATTTATGATTTGTGGCAATCATCACACCACACCTCTTGCGCACCTTAAAAACACTCGTGGCATATGTTTTTTTTTTTTTTTTTTTTTGCATGGAACACTCGTGGCATATGTTGGGTGTGCTTGCAACCAATTTTACTAGGAACTTCTTTGTAGCAACAGAGATATTTTTTTGGACTAGTCTGAACACCCCTTTTAGTAGTTTCCTTTGTAGGTTGGAACTTCCCATCCTTCTTTCTTCGGGTCTTCGTAGGGTAAGGTATTTGTAATCTATATTCATAATAGATGTCACCTCTTCTCTAACCTCTTGCACGCACTGTTGTCCAAGCATTAGGGAACACTTGGCCGGGCTAAGGAGTTGGCCGGTGCCTTTCTCATAGGATTTAAGAACAACATTAACACAGGTAGCTAGGTTAGTGTGCGCTCTTAAAAATAAGAGGCTACCATCTCCAAACAGGAGGTGTGAGATCCCAGGGGCTACGTCTACAAAATTTCAACTCTTGGATATTGCATGTATTGATGGGGTGATGTAGAAGAGAGGACAAACAGTCAACAACAAAAAAATAAATAGGGGGAAATGGGGTCACTCTGAGGCATTCCTTTGGGGGTGAAACTTTGAAGTATCTTCCCATTGAAATGGGTTGAGGACCTCAAAATTTTGACACAAGTTATGAACCAATCAACCTAGTTATTAGCCAAAAAACATTTTCTAGCATATTCAAGAAAGATCCAGTCCACAATGTCTTATGCCCCCATGAGATCAAGCTTATAGGTGCAAAAAGGTTCCAATGTTTTATAAGCGCAAATCAAAACATTGGTTGAGACCTTTTGCAAAGCATAATAACTGCATTACATGTGATTATACGATTTGGAATAAAAACACACTGGTCTGGAAAATAATATCTTGGAGCAAGGATATCACGAAATTATCCATGCATTTTTCAACAATTTATATATCACATTCCAAAGGTTGATAGGCCTAAAAAAATTGATACATATATCTAGAATTTTTCGCTAAGAGGTATTGCTAGAATTTGATTCAGGTGCCAGGTTTGGCTAAGATTAGTTTTGCTTCAACCAATGGAGATTTGATGTTTATTTGGTTGCATGGGGACATATTTCAGTGTTGTGACTTACTTGAATGTTTTCTAAGGAATCATGGCCAGATTCGTTGCAACTGCAGTAGAACAAAAAAAAATTGCGAGCGGATGTCAACTTCATTAGGAACTATGGAAACAATGGCTATGGTAACAACAATTATAATTCTTATAATAAACCTCCTTATGTTCCCAACAATCGTCCTTTTGTTTCATATCCTAATGCTAATGATAAATGGAAGCCTGTGTCATCTAGTGATGATAATTTTGAGACTAAAAATTCTTATGGAACAAGTTGCTAGTAATAATACCATGATACAAGAGTTGAATAAGTCTGTTGCATCTATTAGTTCTGATATTAAAAACTTACAACTCCAAGTTGCAGGACTAGACAAAGCCCTTTCAAACTTGCTGATAATCAAGCCACTTTATTGAGTATGTCTGCTGGAAAACCACAAGCACCACCTGTGTTGGATTGAATTCTATTAATATTGCTGAAAATGTTCCTCTTACTTTGGAGGAAACTATGAATGAATTGCTAAAATATCCTGAATATCTGTTGCCTTTTATGTCTCACCTCATGGCCTCAAAAGAAGAAGTTAGTAAAACTGAATATGATGAAGGAAGAGTTGAAGAAGTTAAGATGCTAAGTGAAGTTAAAGATCCCTTGATTGATTTAGAGAATAGTAGCTTGCATTAATTAATATCTATCTTACAAAAATTTGCAAGTGATCCTTCTATTGATGTTAACAAATCTGGTTTTGGTTCCTATATTGCTAATCATGTTTTGAAAGAGAAAGTTGCTAGATACAATCAAGAAGCTATGATACCACCTAAGCTTGGGGATGTATGGATCCCCAAGGTTCTAGTAACTATTGGAAAAGAGACACACCATGCCATACTTGATCTAGGATCTAGTGTCTCAGTTTTATCTAAAGAACTATATGAATCACTTGAATTAAAGAATCTTGAAAATGCTCTATTGGACTTGCACTTGCTGATAATACCATTAAACATGCCTTAGGAAAAGTAAGTGATATTATGGTAGAGTTACATATGACTTTTGTACCTGTGGATTTTCTAATCATGGATATGGAGAATAAAACCTCTAGTCCTATTATTCTTGGAAGACCTTTTCTTCGTACCACAGGGGCTATCATTGATTCAAATGAAGGGAATGTGAAGTTTCAGTTTCCACACAAGAAATGCATGGAACACTTTCCTAAGGATAAAAGGTACAACTTTTAAGCTCCCTCATGAGCTTCATCTTCGGTAAAACAACAAGTAAGTAAGCCTAGCTATATGGCTATAAAGAAAGCGCTTTACGGGAGGCAACCCGGTTGTTTTTATTTTGGATTTTCTTTGTGTCCTCTTGCTGTAGAAAGAGATTGTTTCTAGTTTAGTTTCTGGAATTTTTATAAAGTGCCAAGTTTTACCCATTTTGGTTTTGAAAAAGTTGTTATTTCTAATCGGGAATTTTATTCCTGCATGAGTCTGTGCACGGTTTATTTTTCATTCTTAGTATGTAACTCTGAATGATCTGAAATTTTTACTGTAACTACAACTTTTCATCCTCTATATTCCTGAATTTTTTCAGATTTTTTCGACCAGTTTAAGTAGGACAGAAAAATACGTTTTGCTACTGCTGTTTTTTCTGGACGATTCTGTCCCATATTGTTTTATGCATAGTTTGAACTTTTGAGTTGATCCAATTGTTTATGAGTAGGCATACAACATTATAAATTCTCTGGTCATTCATATGAAAATTTAATCTATGGATTATATGCAGCAAGAAACTTGTTTATTTATCTCTACTAATGTCACCCCACAGAAAAGAGATAGAGAAATTGTGTTTTGAGTTTTTTCACAGGGATTGGAGGAGATGCACCATGAGTTATCCAAGGATGGTGAATACATAAGCTTGGGGATGTGAACATACCCACATAATTCAAAACACTCTCGGTTTGCACACGTCTACTTCTGTTTTTCTATCGATACACTTTATCGCATAAACTTGGAGCGTCTTTTGTTTAGTTTGCCTTGATTTTTATTTTGTGAGACCACCACACTATCTTTTATATATGAGAATGCTACTGGAATTATGGGTTTAAATATCTTTCATTCTTTTATTGTATTGGGAAAAGGGATGTCTAAGTTGATTTTTAATGACACATATAGTTGCATGATTCATGAGCTTCTTATGAGTAATAATTTACAAATGTTATCATGAGCTATCTTTTATTCATGTTTTGATGCTGCATGTTATTTCACTTTGTTTAACATGAATTAGTTAGTTCCATGGACACTCATGCATGCATCTATGGTCATCTTTCTCCCTTTTGCTAGCCCAAAAATTTCAACAAGTAACACTTGTTTCCAACACCTTCAACCCAAGTTTTTCCAGTGAGTCCACCATATCTACCTATTAGCTTTATGCTATCCAAGTATGTTTTTCATGTTATTTGTGTTATCTATACCTCTAAATGAAAATGATGATGTTATTTATTGTAATGGTAAAAGTTGGTTAAAAAGCTCTCACAAACTTGATGCACACTTTACTTTTATTGCATTCAAAAAGATGAACCATTGTGATTAATATTATGATGATAGTGGCTTTATAAATGTTTAAGGTTGGGAGTTAGCCATATGTGCTGTCACATGCAAAGCTTTCAACATGTTCTATCATTTGTTTAGTTGATATCATGTAATTTTGTTTTGATGCCTATCATGACGAAATAATGTGGGGATAGAGTTAAGTTTAAATGAGTTTGTATAAATGGTTAGAGAGAAACCTGGGCCGCTAATCTAAGCCATGCATCATTCATGGTGGAAATTTACTTACATGCAAATTTGAACTCTCTAGGATACACCCTACAATAAAAAGCTATAACAAGTGGTAAATAAAAAGGGTGTTGAGATTGTTCATTATGTTTGTTTGTCTTGTTGTTTTGATGTGGGCTTGATCCATATCATGGGACAAGAGGTACCCCAGACGAGACTCTTGATGATACCATTATTACTTACAATGATAGAAAACTTAAACTTGCTTTGTTTCCTAAGTTGAGTAATCATGGTGTAGGTACTTGTATTCAAGGGGCATGAGACATCTAACCTTTACTTTATCAAGGCCACTACTCATATTTGCTTTCACATTCAACTTTAATCATTCAAGATGCTATGATGGGGGAATGAGATCTTGACACCAAGTATTACCATTGCATTCAATAACTTAAGAAGAATAGGTTTGGAGGATAGATGAAACTCATGCATGCTTTACCTCTACTTAATTATACATTTTTTTCCAAAGTGTCCACCTTTTATATTCAGATTTTCACCACACTCTATGGACCTCAAGTATGCAAAAGTAAGAATGTCCATAGTACTATCTTTTATGTTGCACATTGTGAACTATCATTGATCATATTTTCATTGGATACTTGATATCACTTTATAAATTGTTTGCACATTGCTACTTCTTTGAAATAATGAATCATTTGACTTTATGTAGCAGTAGCAATCATCTTTTATATCTATGTTTTTGATTATATTGCAAAGTTCATGTTAGTTTTATCACTTTCATACTCGAGGACGAGCATGAGTTAAGCTTGGGGATGTTGATGCATCTAAAATGCATACATGAACTTTGCACTATAATTGTTATATTCCAATAATATTTGCATCATATAAGGGTTATATTACTGTTATTTAATGATTTTGATAATATATAATGATTTACCCTTTTATGGAATTAATCCTGCGAAGCAAAAAACCCTTTTCTTTCTTTAATTGTTTCAGGACCTTAACGACATCATAATGAGCTATAAATTTAAGGGGGGTCATTATTTTGGAAGGACAAGATTTTGGAGCGAAAGAAGCCAACGAACGGAGGCCGGGAGACCAAAAGGGAGGGTCCCACGCGGCCCCTGTACCTGGTCGCGTGGGCCTACCCCAAATGGCCCTTGTGGCCCCAATTGCATCGATCCTTCGCCCCTAATTAAGCATCCTCATGACCTAAAAACGACTATATAAGAGGTCCCCCGACGTTTTTCCAGAGGAGAGCCGCCACACGAGAGAAACCATAAAACAGAGATCAGGAGGCTGAAGATCGGAGGGGGGAAACTCCGGTGGAGCCCTGCCGGAGAGGTCTCCACCTTCTCCATCGACATCTCCACCAGCTCCATGATGAAGAGGGAGTAGTCCACTGCTGGACTATGGGTTTTGTGGCAGTAGCATATGTATCTCTCTCTCTCTCTTGAGTTCCATTAGTTAGCACCGTATGAGCTGCCGAACATGATTACGGTCACCGTTGTATTACCATTGTGGTGGATCTTTCTATGAGTTAATATATGTTGAGATTGCAATGTTTGTTTCAGTTATGAAAGTAGATGCATATTATGTACCCCGTTCTTATATCCTTGTTATGATCAAGCATGTTTATGAGAGCGTGTGTGGGGGAACGTGTGCATTAGTTGGAGTAATGGGGTGGTGAAGTGATAAGTTGACAACTTGATATATCATGATCCATTGGGTGTTTACCTTACTTTGTTGCCTCACTAGCGATAAACCAAAATACCATGTTGAAGGGTAGGAGGAGTGACATGCCTCTACCTAAGACTAGATCCATCATGTGTTTATTTTAACTTCATGTCATAAATCTTAAAGCTATACTCTGATGTTATCTTAATTACTAAGGTGCATGATTTATTTCACATCTTGGTGGAGTATAAGTGAGACTCATAATCTCTATGTTAGGACGTGATGCCCATATAATTAGTAACATGAATGAACTTGTTTGCAATCTCATATGTTAAGTCTATGTCTACTTGTTTGCCACACTATATTAAAGAGAGAGTGCATGTATGAAACCATGAACCCCGGTTCATATTTTTAATCATAAGAAACACTTTTCCAACCACTTTCAAGCATCTTTTACATTCAGCCATTTTAAAATCAGAAAACACAAAAACACTTTTACTTCTTGCATTCACATATAAGAACCCCAAAAATACCATCAATCATTATTACTATCATCCTTACATTGTTATTCATCACCATTGCATTTTTATTTGCTGTTTTGCATTCATTATTATCTTAATAACATTCTCACACCTTGTGCTTGACAACCACTTGGTGAGGTTGAGGGCACAAAGCAATTTACTTGTTTGCAGGAATCTAGAGAAGGACAAGAAGATAAAACCCGCACTACTGATTCCCCGAGAGTTCGATATTAAACCCTCGAGTCACCTTCTTGGGGAAGATCTTCCACTACTACATACTCTGCACTTGGAGGCTCGACCTATCCCTTATATTTATTGTTTTCCTTTCAGGGTATCAAGAGTGCTTGTTGGCGAAGCTGAGGGAGACTTCACCTACCGTCATCAGACGTACCGGGGCATCTTTCTCTTTGGCCAACTTGCTCAAGGAGTCGATCAATTCTGCTTTTCCTTGATAGTCTTTGCAAGTTGCTTCGCTTTGGCAAGATATTTGATCTTCAAGTCGTCCTTCCACTTGATGAGTATATTGTACTGCGCCTGCCTCTTTTGGTTTGACTCCTCGAGTTCTTTGACCCTGGCCGTCAGGCGATCATTATCCAACTTCAACTGGTCGGCCGCTCTAGCATGCTGGTTAAGGTCTCGAGTATTTGCTTCATGCTCGGCGTTCTTCTCGTCAAGTTTCTTTGTCAACATTGATACGGGGAGAGAATTCTTCAGGTTATTTTCAGATAAGGAATTTCAGACATATCTTCTGCCGACTCAAAAAATACAATCAGCAGCAGCAAATTTACAAACAACCCGTTAAGATTTCGGGCACTTACCCCTGATTGTGTCAAGTTGTTTCTTCAGATGCTCGACTTGAGCCTTCTCCCTGGTCAGCATCTTCTCCAAGTCAGCATTCTTCCGTGCAGTGGCCTTGGACTCAACTCTAGCTTCAATCAGCTCATGCTCTTTAAGGGAAAATCAAGTCAGCACATGAAAGTTTTAGGCCGACTCCAAGTAGTCGACTAGAAACTCGGGGGCTACACCCAGTGGGTGCGCTAGCGTGCCCCACCGAGTCAAGAAGCAAGAAAAAAACTTGAGTCTCAAGCCGACTACAAGCAGTCGGTTCAAGATTGGGAAGTTGTCGACAAATTGTGTCACTTTGTGGTCCATATCATCGGGGACATCTTGGCTGGAGGTGGCACGCAAATCCGACTCTTGTATGGCACCATGGCCCAAGAATTATCCAGCTCGGTGGAAGAGGTGGCAACAGTCGTCGTAGGGCCATCATCCGCGGTGGATTTGCCCTTGGCCGGGTCCATCGCTGCCACCACTCTCTCGACGTCCTCCTTCAAGGCCCGGGGCACAAATTTTTCAACAGTAATGTCCGCCTCCTTCATCGCCATGTCCGGGCTAGTACTTGGAGGAATTGTGGGCTGACCTTAGAGGAGTCGGCCGTTTGAAGGACATCTCCACGTTAATGTTGGAGCCCGTTTTCGCAAGGCGGAGATCACAAGATCAAGCTCGATTCCACTGGTGATCACCGTTTCTTCATCGTGGTCGGACTTGGTCGGACGCTACAGTCAATGATGACGGGATCCCCATCACCTCTGAGAAGATCGCCATCGTGGTGAAGGCGGACGACGTCAAGGTCGAGGCCTACTGGCTGGCTTGTACCCTTGTCGCCTTCATTCTCCACGATGACGGGATCCACCCGTCCAAGGTCTTCGTCGCTACTCGTAGCCGACGTCGTCATCTCCAACAAAGGCCCAACTTCCTTGGGTCTTGTTCTGTTTCTGCAGTCCACAAGGTGGACAGAACTGCGGGAGCCTAATGAAGCAACGGATTCGGAGCCAGAGGCCCGGGTGGGGCAGTTGCATCGGCGCCCTGCATAAACAAGTCAATGACGAATTCAAGCATAAAAAATACAACAAGTCAATAATAAATTTAACATACCCTGCGACTGATGGAATCATCTTTGCAGTTTTCTTTGGCCTACTCGGAGCAGTCGGTGGATTTGGAGTCGGAGTTGCCGCCGGCTTGGTGGTCACCGGCTTCGAAGTGTTCATTGGGCCCTTAGGGGCCGGGGAATACTCTAGATGAGCCCTCTTAGGTCTATGTCAATGGAGGTTTCTTCGCACGGTTTCATAGGCATTTTACTTATGTGGCATACTATTTAATGAAAAAAGAGATTAAACTTGTAGCTTAGCTAACATACAACCTTTGCACGTGGCCATAGGCAAAAAGTGTTTTTAGACCAATCATATGCATGCATGAGCCTCAAATCATTAAATTTAGATGCAACACATAAGAAAGAATGCATTGTACTAGTTGTCTCTTAAATTTTTATTACACCTATGATAACGTGCTAAGAAACGATGCATTGGCATAGGCCTTAGGGGCTGACTCCTCAGAAGACGACTTCGAGGAACCGACCTGTTGTTCTGCTTGCCAGGTGGAGACACTGGATGGGTGATTTCTACAGCATCATCCTCGTCGTCATTTTCATCATCAGGCCAATTTCTGAGGTTGCTCATTGCAAACGACATACCCTTGGAAGTGCCCTTCAAAGAGCCCAGAGACGACTCGAAGTAGGTCTCGTCATCAAAACCATATCCAAGGCTGTTGCTGGATCCCGATCTGGTGGCAGAAACAACTTCTTTAGTCGGCTCCACGTCCGACTCATCCTCGCCCACCCACACGGGTTGGCTTACTTCTTCGGGCACATCTTCCACATCCTGGATGGTGAAGATCTGGGGAAAGCCGCAGAGCGATCAAAGCGATCAAAGATAAAATAAATTGCAAGATTAAGCAAGTGAGTGAAACTTGCGCGTGGAGCCCAATTCTTCGTGTTGAAGGCTTCGATGCCTGGCGCTCAGTTCCTCTAGGGGCGGGTCTCTCCTCCTTGCCCGGCGCTCGCCATGAGCAGGTCTCGAACGACGGAAGGAACCCGTCTCGGGCGAGGTGCGTCAGATCGTTTTGCTTCACCAACGAGCCGCATCACATGCCCTTTCACCAGCCATCAACAGGGTCTGTTTGCGTTTGGTAGAGTTCTTGCTGTGGCGGTAATGGGGGAACAGGCGCAAGGAAGACGAGAGGAAAAAGAGGCAAGAGGGGAATTTCTTCCCCCGTTTGCCTCGCTCTGCCTTTATAGGCAGAGAGGTGGGCATAACTCCTGGCACAAGCCGCTCTGTTCCCATTTCCGAAGCGGCAACTGCTCAACTGCCGCATTAAATCCCGCTTCAATTTTTTGGGAACACAGTTGTCGTGGGGTTGTCACGGCAAGTCCTTCCTCCAGGAAGGTGAGTTCAGGGGCCATCGATGCACAAAGTACGTAGGAGAGATTAATATCGCCTAGGGACACTGTCGTGGGGTTGTCACGGCAAGTTCTTCCTCAGGGAAGATGAGTTCTGGGGCCATTGGTGATCGAAGTACGTGGGAACGGTTAATCTCGCCGGGGAACAAGGATTTACCCAGGTTCGGCCCCTCTGATTAGAGGTAAAGACCTACTTCCTGCTTCTCTGTTATTGCTCTTGATGATATCTCGATTACAAGGACCCGGCTCCCACAACTCAGGAGCCGGCGACTTCTCTCTGGTGGCTAGGGTTTCTCTCTACTGGTTGAAGCTTAGCTCACTATGATCCAGGACCCCCCTTATAAAGGTGGCGGGTCCCCTGGACTTACAATCTGTGTCGAGTTCTATTCATACACGGAGTCCTACTCTAGGCTTTGTCCTTCCAAACTAGAACTCCGGGTTGTACTTGGACTCCATCTTTGGACGTGTCCCCTTTTCCACACGGGCCTTGGTCGGCTTGTCTCCAGCCCAGCCCATGTGACTCGTCTCGTGACTCGGCATTGGCCTTCTTGGTCTTGGCGGGTCTACTTTCCGGGTCCATGGGCCTACCTATAAAGTATCCCCCCATCAGTAGCCCCCGAATTTATCTTGGGTGCAGCTTTGTCGGCTTCCTCTATCTTCTTGATTTTGTTCCTGATTCGACTCTTGGGGTCAATTCCTTCTGTCGACTCCTTCACTCCGAGTCACAAGCTCAGAAGTCGCTAGCTGCTAGCTCCAAGATGAATTCCTGCAATTAAGACATAATACACGTAAAATGAATCCATCCTGACCTTTTGTACAAGTCCACCGCTCTAGCTTTTTACAGCACTTGGCCGAGTCTGCGGCTATTCCTGTACACTACTCTGTCGATTTTCAACTCTTCAAATCATAGGACTCGGCTTTCTGGAACAAGCCAACTCTCCTTCCACCCCTGTAGCCTTAACCTTTAACTGTTGAATCGTTGCCCACGATTTTACCGCGGGCCATCACTGTAAACCTCTAGGGTTTTTACCCTCTTATAAGTCTCAAAGGGTAAGAACTAAAACCTCTACAGCCCTTTCATTCCCCAAACTTTCTATCTCTCCTGCACTTGTTTCTTTCCCGCGCAGCGCTCCCTCTCGCACCGCACGTACACCATGGCCCCCAAGCGCCCCACCAAGAGCACCTCTAAGGCCAAGGCCCCTTCTGCAAGCAGGATCGTCGACATTGCTACCGAGGCCGCCGCCACCGCCGCTCCTGCCTCGAAGAGATCTATCTCCGCCGATTGGGGCGGTTCAACCATCACGGCGGAGCAACTGAAAGCACATCGCCTAGCTGGCCTCCTTCCTTCAAGCGTCAAGGCACGAGCTCCTGGGGATGAATCGGTGCCTTCTCCGGCGAAGGGCGAGGTCGTCATCTTTGCGGAGCACCTTTTCCGCGGTTTCACGCCCCCCGGTAACCTGTTCTTCCGCCAGCTCCTCGAGTTCTATAAGCTGCGGATTCACGATCTCGCACCCAATTCCATTCTTACCCTATCCAACTTCGTTGTTCTCTGTGAGGATTACCTCCAGATTGAGCCAGACCTAGATCTATGGCTCGAGTTGTTCTACTGCAACCCCCAACCTGAAACCTCCGGGGGCCCTCTCTTACAATGCGGCGCTGTAGCTCTCCAGCGTCGCCTAAATTCTGTCTTCCCTAAGCCAGTTTTTCCAAACCGCATCAAAGACTGGCAAAAAACCTTCTTTTATTGCAAGGACACCTCTCCTGAGGATGAACCTAAGCTCCCTCAATTCTCTGAGAGCCGACTGGAGGTGACTCCTGCTATGAAAGCCAGGTGCTCAGAGGCCGCCCGGCCCAAAGTCGAGTCATTGATCCTTAGAATCCGGGCTCTCCTCTCTCATGACCTGGAAAACATGGATCTCGTCCGCTGCTGGACCACCTGGAGAATTCAACCACTGAGTCCCAGGACCCGGCTCATCTGCTCGTATACCAGGTGTGTCACTGATGACCTCAGGGTGACAGATAAGTTGTCTGACGGTCCCGAACTTGGTCGATTGATCAAGAAGTTGACCGGAAAGATGGTAAAGGACCAGGCCCACTTTGGGCTCCAGCCTTTCTGCTCCACCTGCCCAGCTCCTGCTGTAAGTACTTCAACTGTCTTTCCTTCTTACTTGCTTGTATTGTCTCAATTTACTAACTCACACTTTCTGTTTCCTCTCTGCAGCTTACCGACTCCTTCTGGAAGTCGACCCTTGAAACTGACAAGGGCAAAGGGAGTACCTCTGCTGCTGCAGAGATTGTTGAGGAAGAAGAAGCCAGCGAGGAGTCCTCTAAAGAGGCTACTGCTGCTGGTGATGAGAATGAAGATGAGGAGTCCTCACCTGAGGCTCCCACTGTCAATGTCATTGAGGAGGAGTCCTCTTCTGAAGCACAGTATGCTGACAAGGAGCATACCGAATCGAGTCCTGCAGGAGCCCAACCAATTCCATCTGAGGAGTCATCAGATGCCAAGAGTCGCTCCCCGACTCCTCCAGTTCCGAAAAATGGGTCTCGGGCTGCTGTGCCTAAGGTACCCGCCTCACGAGTCCGAAAATCTAGCAGCTCCTCCAGCGAGCCTGAAGAAATTCCTGCGCAAGTCCTTGCTGCCAAGAAAAGGAAACTGCGCTCAAGTGGCCCTGCAGAGACTCCTCCGCCTCTACCTGTATCACACCAGAAGAAGTCGATCTCTCCTCCTGAGAAAGCTGACTCCTATGAGTCAGGAATGTCAATCTTTTCGTCTGACTCTCAAGCCTCTTTGGATCTTGAGACAAATGTTGGGTATGACTTTTCTCCTTTATCTTTACTAGCATGACATCTGTATTTACCTTTAATCAATATCTGACTTTTAATCTGTCCTGTCTCAGAGCCCGGCCCTGCGCCAAGGTCTCCAAGCTACCAGGCATGGCCGATGTGACTTCCAGCCGAGGAGCTGTACCGCCGTCGACTTCTCAGACGACGAGTACAAAGACTGCTCCTACGACTCCCGCATCTGCTGGTGCAACAACCACTGGGACTCCCCCTGTTCCCGAGTCCGCTCCAAAGACTCGGTTGGAGACTCCTGTGGTGATCCCATCCTCCTCTGGGGGTGGAACTCCAACTACTACGGTTCAGATGCCTCCGAGTCAGGAAAAAGCGGCTCCCACTTCTCAGCTGAACACCGAGCCAGCAAAATCTTCAACTGACTACAGCCGGCTCAGGATATCTGACAATAAATCCTTCAACGAGGCCTATATTGAGGCCATAGAACTTAATGATCAAGCCTCCAAGCTAAAGGATGAGGAGCAAGTAGCCCTCAGAGCCCTTGAGATGATTCATAACGTAAGTATTCTAACTTGTGCTCTTTATGCTCTCTCCATTAGTCTCCTATTACAGTAGCCCCCAAGCACCTTATCTTTGGTGACTTGGAGCTAAGATAGGTGCTTCACCTGAACTCAAATCACTTGCTAGGTGGAAAAAACTTGCATACTGTAGCCCCCAAGACCTGAGTCCTTAGCTCTACTAGGACTCGGGGCTGCTAATTTACTGTCTGTCGGGTCCTTAGACCAAAAACTTTTGCACGAGTAGCCCCCAAGCGCCGAGTTGTCAGCCTGCGACGACTTGGAGCTATCAATATATGTTGCTTACTGATACCTTACTTGAAGAAGAATTTCTGTTCTGCGAGTAGCCCCCAAGCGCCAAGTTGCTTACTTGTGGCGACTTGGAGCTGCAAATATATTTACTTTACTCGTACTTAACTTGACGAAAATTCTGATCTGCCAGTAGCCCCCAAGCGCCAAGTTGCTAACTTGTGGCGACTTGGAGCTTATGACTTGTCAACTAGGACTCATGCCTGCTTTTCTGTATAGAAAAAATTGACTCCTGAGTAGCCCCAAGCGCCAAGTTGTTAACTTGTGACGACTTGGAGCTCATGAGTTATAAAATTTGACTTGTAAAAATCTGACTTGCACTTTTCTGACTTGTTGATTGTCAACTTGTACGTTGCTGACTTCTACTTTTTCTGACTTCTGCTTATTTCAGACTGTTGTCTCCAAGATGAAGAGAGACATGAAAAAGTTGGAAGACCAAGCAGCTTCCAGTGCCAAATCTGCTGAATCTGAGAAACAGCATTCCCTCCAACTGGAGAAAGACTTACAAGTCCTAGCTGCTGAGCTAGCAAAGGTGAAGAAGGAGTCGGCTGAAGCAAAGAAGGCCGCTCAAAAGGCACACACTGATCTGAGAGCCGTCTTGGACGTATGCCAAAAGGGAATTAAGGCTATGTGCCATCATATCTTTGGTAAGTTACTGCACTTGCCTTCTTTTAGCTTGATACAAAGAACTCAGCTACTTATGACTTTTGACTTCTCTTACTTTGCAGGGGCTGACTCCCCAAAACTCAAGCTGCCCACTAGCCAACAACTCCATGCCATGCTAGACCACTGCCATGGGCTGCAGGAGGGTGCTCGCTCTGTGGTAAAATATCTTAACTCCAAGGGCAAGTACCCCAAGGAGCCTGAACGATTGGTTGATGAGTTGTCAAGAGCTCCAGGGTACATGCGCTTGTGGAAACAATCTGCCATGAGGAGATCTGCCATAAGGATACTTGCACTGGCACACAGCTACTACCCAACCGTTCTGGAGCCGGCAATGCTCACTATGGGAAGCCTGAACAGCATGAAGATGGCAAACCCTTCACCCAAGATGACTTCAAGGCTGAGGAGAAGCTAGTGCGGCCTTACGCCTGCGAGATCGCCAATAAGATGGACCCGGAGGTATGGGTTCATCATTATGACTTGGACAACAAGAGGGTTAATCCAGGAGTTCCTCCAATCGTAAACTTTGGGCGTCCCTCACAGGACATGGCTGGTGCCCCATCAACTGTGCCAAGCTCTTCCACTCCAGCGGCTCCTGGGACTGGCGACTCAGCTGGTGCAGAGCCCACGCTAAAGACTCCTGCTGCGCCCACTCCCTCAAGAGTCGCAACTGGCGGCTCCCAAATTCAGGAGGAGTTGAGCAAGCACATGAAGAACCCGAGGGGAACTGGCTTTCAGATGAAGAAAGTTGCCACGAAATCCCCTGCAAAGTCGACTTCCACATCTGCTGCACAGGCGAAAGACAAGTCTCCAGCTAAGGACTCCACAGCTCCAGTCAAGGACTCAGCTCCTGTTAAGGAAAACTCTCTAGATGATTCTAGTTTGTAATGATGTGATTCTGATGGTTTAAAACTATGTAGCTTGTTAGCTATGTTGGGTTGTAATGATGCACTACTGGTGCTTTAAACTATTTAGCTTGTTAGCTATTTTGAATTTGTGCCAATCGGCTTGGTTCTTATAACCCGTCTAATTTTTCACTGATGAATAAGTAGGCCCTGCATGACTTCTCTTACAGTTTGTGCTGACAGGTTCTTAACTCATATGTTCCTTAGGATCCATAAGAGAGAGAAACAAGTCATGCCTGTAGATAGATCATATTGTGCAGGATGCATCTGACTTACCAGCGAGAAAACTAGGAAAATTTGGCTACTGTGCCGGGTCCAAGAGTTTAAGCTTAACTTTTTTCACTGAAAAGCAAGCCCCCAAGAACCTGATGATCAAAATTTAAAGAACAAAGCGCACTCACTGGGTGACTCGACTAAAGGACTCATGTTCACAAAAGCCGGCTTTATTTCATTTGATCATAATAATTCGATTACATCTAGGCATGGCTCACTGGGCTCATTTGCCTTGCAACTCATAAAGCTATTACAACTTAAGTATAATAAGGACGTAACTGAGCTATGTTCCAAGGCCTCTTTGCCTCTGCATAAGGATCTAGTGTATGAGCTGTATCAGCTCCTTTGCCTACACTTGCCGGCTCTCGCACATCCATTAGATAGTACGACCCGTTGTTCAGATTCTTGCTTATGACGAACGGTCCTTCCCATGGTGGAGATAACTTGTGCATCCCTTCCTTATTCTGGACAAGGCGAAGCACTAAGTCTCCTTCCTGGAAAGTCCGGGTCTTGACTCTGCGTGCGTGATATCGCCGCAAGTCCTGCTGATAAACTGCTGATCTCTCAAGGGCTAACTCCCTTGCTTCCTCAAGTGCATCGACCGAGTCCTGGCGGGCGAGTTCGTTTTCTGTCTCAACGTAATTGGCGACTCGTGGCGAGTCATGCAACAAGTCGCTTGGCAAGACAGCTTCTGCTCCATACACCATGAAGAAAGGTGTGAAGCCAGTGGATCTGTTAGGAGTCGTCCTGATGCTCCAAAGTACTGCTGGTAACTCCTCAACCCAAGACCCGGCGGCTCTTAGCAAAGGGACTCGGAGCCGGGGCTTAATTCCCTTCAGCAACTCCTGATTTGCCCTCTCTGCTTGTCCATTGGACTGTGGATGTGCCACTGAGGCTAGGTCGAGTCTGATATTGTTCTCTCCACAAAACTTGGCCATCTCTCCAACTGATAAGTTGGTTCCATTGTCTGTAATGATGCTGTGAGGATACCCAAAACGTGTTGCTATTTTCTTGAAGAATCTCACAGCTGATGCACCGTCGACTCTGCTGACGGGTTCCACTTCCACCCACTTGGTGAACTTGTCAACTGCTACTAGCAGATGGGTCTTCTGACAAGGCGACTTTGAGAAAGGGCCCACCATGTCGAGTCCCCAAACTGCAAATGGCCAAGTAATAGGGATGGTTCTGAGTTCTTGAGCTGGCACGTGGTCTTGCCTTGCGTACCTTTGACATCCATCACAGACTCGAACTATCCTCTCTGCATCCAAATGTGCTGTCAACCAAAAGAACCCGTGTCTGAAAGCTTTTGACACCAAGGATCTAGTGGATGCATGATGACCACAATCTCCTGCGTGAATCTCTTGCAATATTTGCTTGCCCTCCTCTGGAGACACACACCTCTGGTAGACTCCAGTAACACTCCTTCTGTACAACTCGCCATTAATGACTGTGTAGGACTTGCATCGCCTGATGAGTTGCTTTCGCTTGACTTCATCCTTTGGGAGTTCACCCCGCAGGAGATATGCTAGGTAGGGCTCTGTCCACGTTGGGATTGCTCGTGTTGCTGCTACCAACACCGACTCTGGGTCTGGAAAGGCTAACTCCTCCTCTGAGGGCAATTTGACTGAAGGATGATGGAGTTCATCCAAGAACACATTTGGTGGTACTTTCTCTCGACGAGAGCCGAGTCGTGATAACGCATCAGCAGCCTCGTTCTTGCGCCTGTCAATATGCTCCACTTGATAACCAGAAAAGAACCCGGCTATCTGTTCGACTGCTCTTCTATAAGCCGCCATGTTTGCATCCTTCGAGTCCCAGGTTCCAGACACTTGCTGAGCTACGAGATCCGAGTCTCCAAAGCACCTGATACGCTTGATGTTCATCTCCTTGGCCAAACGCAGGCCATGTAGCAAAGCCTCATACTCTGCCATGTTGTTGGTACAATCAAAGTGTAACTGAAGGACAGTATGCTAACTTATCTCCCTTAGGTGATGTTAACACCACGCCGGCTCCTGAGCCCTCTAACTGTCTGGACCCGTCAAAGTGCATTGTCCAATACTTGGTGCAAGGGGTACTTGGTGAAGATGTAAAATCTGTCCAATCATTGACAAAATCAACCAAAGCTTGAGATTTGATCGCTGTCCTTGGCTCATATGTGATGTGATAAGGACCCAACTCAATTGCCCACTTGGCGACTCGCCCTGTTGCCTCTCTGTTGCGTATAATATCTGCCAGCGGTGCTGAACTCACCACCTTAATTGGATGCTCTTGGAAATAATGCTTGAGTTTCCTACTTGCAAGAAAAACTCCATAGACCAACTTCTGCCACTGTGGGTACCTTTGCTTTGACTCTGTGAGAACTTCACTGATGTAGTAGACAGGTCTCTGCACTGGGTACTCCTTTCCTTCCTCTGCACGCTCCACAACTACTACTGCACTGACAACTCTCTCGTTGGCAGCTACATATAATAGCATGGGCTCCTTATCTGTAGGAGCTGCAAGCACTGGTGCTGTTGATAAAGTTTTCTTCAACTCCTCAAAAGCACGGTCAGCTTCTTCATCCCATAGGAATTTATCTGACTTCTTCAGGAGTCGGTAGAGAGGACCCGCCTTCTCCCCGAGTCTTGAAATAAACCTGCTTAGAGCTGCCACACATCCAGTGAGCTTTTGAACGTCCTTCAGACAAGTCGGCTTCTGCAAGTTATGGATAGCCTTGATTTTCTCTGGATTTGCCTCAATGCCTCTCTCTGAAACGATGAAGCCTAGGAGTTTGCCAGCAGGGACTCCAAAACACACTTGGTCGGGTTGAGCTTCATCTTGTACGTAGGTTCTCAAACGTTTCTGTCAGGTCTGCTATCAGAGAGTCGGCTTTCTGAGACTTGACAACTACATCATCCACATAAGCATGAATATTCCTTCCAATCTTTTTTGAAACAATTCTGGATACATCTCTGATATGTAGCTCCTGCATTCTTGAGTCCAAAGGGCATTGTTGTGTAACAAAATGCTCCAAAGGGCGTGATGAAGGACGTCTTCAGCTCATCCTCTATGTTGAGTCTGATCTGATGGTACCCTGAATATGCATCCAAGAAACAAAGCAACTCTGACCCCGCTGTGGAGTCGATGATCTGGTCTATGCGAGGTAGTGCAAACGGGTCCTTAGGGCAATGCTTGTTCAGGCCCGTGAAGTCGATGCACATCCGCAACTCTCCTGTCTTCTTTGGTACTAACACTGGATTGGCCACCCACTCTGGGTGAAAGACCTCCTTGATGAACTCGGCTGCGAGGAGCCGAGCCACCTCTTCTCCTATGGCTTTCCTCCTGTCATCATGAAACTTGCGCAGACCCTGCTTAACTGGTCTTGCATTAGGATTAATGTAAGCTGTGCTCGGCGAGTTCTCTCGGGACTCCTGGCATGTCAGATGGCTTCCATGCAAAGACGTCCCGGTTCTCACGGATGAACTCGACGAGCGCGCTTTCCTATTTATCAGAGAGGTGTGCCCCAATGGTGAACTGCTTGGAAGAGTCACCAGGGGTAAAGTCGACT